>CAODLS010930401.1:0-13929 GCA_948243855.1 Flueggea neowawraea | reverse complement strand
TTGCTCATTCCCAACTCGTAGGTCCACTTCACCTTTAGCCAATAATCTATTGCTTTTGAGACTCTACACATTTACACAAATGTGAAATCTACATCCAGTATCTAATATCCATGAAGCAGAAGTAGATAAATTGACTTCTATAATAAAAATACCTGAAGTAGTAGCCCTACTACGGTTCTTCTTCAGATCTTCCAAGTAAAGCTTGCAGTTCCTCTTCCAATGACCCGGTTCATTGCAGAAGAGGCAAACTCACTCCTTAGGTGGCTTAGGCTTCTTGGTCTAGGGCTTGGATTTGGGCTTGGACTGTTCCTTGCCTTTACCATCTTTGTTACCTTTGCCCTTACCTTTCCTTTTCATACCCTCTTTCTTTTGGACCATAGGCACAGGGTTTGTTTTCTGAATGTTCTTTTCAGCATTCTTCAACATCTTATGTAGCTCAGCAACAGACTTCTTCATGTGGTGCATATTGTAGTTCATGAAAACCTGGTCATAACTTTCGGGTAGAGAACCCAGAATCAGGTTAGTAGCCAACTCTTAACTAATAGGACCATTAAGTTTGTCAAGATGATCTATGTAGCCTTTCATCTTTAGTACATGAGCACTTATCGAAGTGCCTAGAGTCATCTTGCATGCATTCAATGCCTTAGTGGTTGCAAACCATTCTTGGCGAGCTTGCTCTTGGAAAATTTCCTTGAGATGTGTCATCATTTTTAATGCTTCCATTTCCTCAAATTGCTTTTGAAGCTCAGGAGTCATGGTAGCAAGAATAAGACAAGTCACATCCACTGAATCATTTAGATGCTTCTAATAAGCATCTTTTTCAGCTCTAGGGGCATTGTTTGCAGGTTCGTGAGGGATTTCTTGTTCTAGGACATAAAGCTTCCTCTCTTATTTAAGGACAATCCTCAAATTGTGAGACCATTTAAGGAAGTTAGCCCCACTTAGTTTTTCCTTCTCAAGGACAGATTGCAGAGAAAAGTTTGAAGTATTCATGTTTGATGCCATTTGTCTACATACAAAAATATGCAAAGTATTTAATAAATGAGGTCTTAAAAATCCCACTACTTTAATCAAATTAATATCCTCTAAATAACTTGAAAACAACCATATAGTTTTAGTGGGTCAAGATCCATATTTCACTTAACTCTAAGCTTGGCTTTGGCTCAACACTTAAAAGTAAGCTATTTAGGTAGGAACTCTTTCCAATTATATCATATATAATTCTTGAATTTTTATGGAATTTTCACATCTCATGTCCTGGCATATGAAATCCCATCTCATACCCATTGGCCCAAAACTGTTTTGATAGCTTGGTTAAGTCAAACCATATTTAAACTTATGGATATCACCATTACCCATCTCTTGTCTCCCTAGGATCGTCTAATACACCCTGCTTTGGCAGAACCTATATTTCGACTATCAAAGTATTGATAAGAGTTTAATTATGGAAGGTATTTTATGATTTAATATCAAGGTGAGGGGTTTAGGTTTGTTTAGACATTATAAAATTGTTCAACAATATATTTAACATCTATCACATACATGCATCACATACAAGTATATATAAAAAGCATAAATAAACGTGACATGACATGACCCATAAACCTAAGTGATCCCCATAAGCGAATATGGAGATCAAATACTTAACCTTTAAGCACTCCGCATCTTAGTGGGCTTGACTTCATGATCAAGAACGGGCCTCCATTCTTCATTACAAGTAAATAACATTCTTATGCTATTATATACTAAAGTAATGAAATAAACAACACACATGTCGTGTCATAAAGCCCAAAATAAAATAAAATTACATATTATAATCCCATAATATAACCTGCCAATCACATTGAACATTCATCTAGGGTCATGCCATGCACCATGCAAAAGCATATAAAAACATACATCACATAATCATATTATGAACATGTAATAAAGTTTCATGTAATAAAATTAAGTGTGTAAACATATAATTAATTAAGGCGCTATGCAGAGTTAGAATGATGGTCCCGCTAATCCCAGTTTTTTCACCTCAAGTGTTGGAATCCGTGACACATACACTCAGTGAAAAATTAAAATTTTGTCAACGAATTCCACCAAAAATGCAAGAAATTTGATAAAACCGATTCGGGAACACGTGTTTACCTCAATGTGTCGAAACAAAAACAAGAAAGTGTTGTTGAATTGAGTCACAGATGCTGCAGGATGCGAATGTCCTCTGCCAGTATCCATACGAACGAACTAGGAAGTGTTGGTATGCTAGCATCGAATTTTTGACTCTTAAAAATACGCTGCAATATTTTTTCTCTCTCTTTAAGTGAAGTGGACGACAATAAGTAGTGAGCTAGGGCTTCATAAGAAGGCTTTTTATAGACTCTAATAAACCCTAGTCCTAGTCTTACTAGGAGATCTAATCTGTATCCTACAAGAACACTCTTATTCCTTGTCTAACAATGACTAACTACTTAATTATATATTAATTAATTAATTCGGCCCAAATTTACTTCATAAATAAAACATAAATCCGGCCCTCAATTATTTATGTTATTAATAAATGCTAATTGTCTTGTTGACTAAGTCAAATCCCGTCTTAGTTGACTAAGTCAAATAAACTCTTTCTTTTATTGACTAAGTCAAACAAAGTACTTTAACTAGGTCAAAAGAATTTTAATTTGTTTTAAAACTATTTTATAAACAAATTATTTCGCATAAAATAGTAGCAAGATAAATATAGCACAGCTCGTTCTAATGTGTGACGCTATAGGTTCACTCAATATTGGCAGTAGGCCCACAAGTCATCAGCGAGCTCTAGTAAGACATTATGACTACCCAATATGAGTGAATTCGATGACGTGACTAAACCTAAAACACAATTTGATATTTAATCCTTTTGTCGCATGATATCTCGATTAAGCATAAAGCATGAATCATGTCATCTTTATATAGGTTAATCAAACATTTCTTGATACACAAGTAGACTAACCAAAACAAATGATATTGATAACCTTATCAATCTCATTTGAGCACGACCATGCATTTCATCAGTCCTACTTGTCAAGTGGCCAAGAGATATCTCACTGAAATACGAACGAGACAAATTCCTTCACTGTCACTCACATTCCTCCACATGATTTACTATATGTCTAATTATAGCTTGTATTACCATCCTGTTACAGATGATGTTGAGCTATATCAAAACATAAAGATCCTCATGTAGGAATCCATGTTGAATTCAGGTCAAATGACTCAAATGTCACTACTGTAATAAGAAATACTGATGACATATTCCATGCAGTATTTCTCATAGCGGGTCAGTCCGATATCATGCTCCCAACATATATCTATGTTCTGAGTAACATTACATGTTCATGACCAATAAAACATGATCATCTCTTAGAGTGCATACTAGTCTTAACTCATTATCATTCCCATGATAATGAACTATTATGGACTATTTAGAATAGTATTTTTTGAATTCTACGTTAGCATTGTTTATCATTAGCGCGCGTCAGAGAATATTCAAATTTGAATTCCCGAGGAGCGTTTTAGCTTTGTCCTCATCTGCACTTGTCTACGTACGTAGCATACCCATCTACGTGCGTGGAAGGCATCTTCAAAGATGACGCTTTTACTTTTCAACAGGCACTCTTAATACCATCAACCTTCCTTCAACTTGGTATTTTGAGAAAATTTCGAATACTCCTTCGATAATGTGTGTTCTTCATCATTAAAACGCCTTGGTGTTGTTCATAAGAATTCTAGAAAGACAGAGTAGTACGCTATTGCTTCATTAAGGAACATTGTTCACGTATAAGACGCGTTGGCACCATTAGCGTGCATTGTTTCCATTTTAACATTCCTTAACCCACTTTAGTGATTATTAAGGTGCCTTATTGATGAATATCAAGAAGTTTACAACTTTGCACCTTTTTCATAACTGAACTCAATAATTGAACTCATCATCATCATAACTGAACTCAATAGAAAGTAGTTCATAATAATCATTTTTGCACTAGCTTGAGGAGGACAGTTAAGGTGAAGAAGTGTGGCTTCTCAAAAGAACCATTCTTCCTAATTGATCTATGTGACTAACACAAATGGACCCAAAGTGGCTTGGGTATCAATAAAATCAAGAAAAATTGTTTTTGTAGGTGGAAGTAAAAAATAAAGTGTCCTTAAGCATGTGGTATATTAATAATTGATGCTCAAGGCACATGAGTGAAGAGGTAAAATCATTGGTATTGGTGAAGTGGGTAAGGAGCCTTTGCGAACCATTGGTAATGTTTTATTTGTTAACGGTTTACAATATAATTTACTTAGTGTGTCTTAACTTTGTGATATGTATTATGAAGTGAGATTTGAATCTTCTTATTGCACCATTTTGAAAGATGACAAAGTTGCATTCATTGGTTTAAGACATGGAAACATATTTGTTGTAAATTTGCATGAGACATCTTCTTTTGATGAGAAGTGTTTGATGGCTTTAAATGAAAATGCTTAGTTATGGCATATAAAAATAGGTCATACAGCATTGCCATTAATTTCTAAACTTGCAAAAATGACATTCTTAGATGTTTGCCAAAACTTACATTTACAAGAGATCATTTATGTGAATCGTAGCATATTAGAGATTCTTTCAAACCAAATAAAGAGTTTTCAACTTCTAGGGTGCTTGGACTTGTTAATTTGGATTTGCTTGGCCTAGCTAGACATGTTAACTTTGGTAGAAAATTGTATACTTTGGTGATTATTGATGAATTTTATAGATTTAAATGGGTTAGATTTCTTGTTAATAAAGGTGATGCCTTTCATGAGTTATCTAAGTGATTTATATTTGTTCAAAATAAAAAAAAAAAACAAATCTATCATTGCCATTATAATTGTTCATGGTGGAGAATTTGATTGCAAACCATTTGAAGATTTGTGTTGTTGTTCCTAAGAATGACACTCTAAGAGGGGAGGGTGAATTGGAGTTTTAGAGAGATTGAAAACTTTCTTGAAAATGTTTTGCAAACCAAAAAAATAACAAATTTCTTTTGCAACCTCATTCTCTTCTTCTTCTTCTTCATTATCTTCAATAGCTATGAGACACAAGTTGGCACCTTCTTCGACATCTTCATCATCTGAAAATCATCAATATCTCTCCATGTAGCCACCATTGCTTTGCTTTTCTTCTTAAACCTCTTCTTGGCTTTCTTTAGGAGAGGACATTTAGATTTGAAGTGTTCGGGCTTCTTGCATTCATAACAAATAATTTCATTTTCCTTCTTCTTGGAGAAGTCTCTTAAACCTTCTTTCTTTTATGGCTTTTTAGAGAATTTCTTCTTCTTGAGGAATCTCTTAAATTTTCTAGTGAGAAGAGCAAATTCTTCATCCTCCTCTTCATCTTCACTATCACTAGAAATTTCAGCCTTTGAAGTTAAGGCTTTAAGTTCCATACTATTCTCATTCTTCTTCTCTTTTATTTCCTCTTCTTCTTCCTTCATGCTCATTTCATGAGTAAGCAAAGAATCCATGAGATCTTTCAATGGTAGTGTTGAAAGATCTTTTGCTTATTGGATGGCATTCTTGATTAGTGCCCATGGTTTTGGAAATAATCGAAGAATGTTCCTTACTAGCTCAGAATGTGTATAGGTCTTTCCTAGAGCTTTGAGACCATTAATAATATCATTGAATTTATCGAACATGGCTTGAGTTGATTCATCCAACTTCATCTTGAAAGGAGCATGTTTAATAGATAAACCCTCATATCTAGACATGTTGTTCATGGATGCCATTTTGATCTTTTTCTCTTAGGATGTTAAGCCAAGTTCAAGAGAACTAGCTCTGATACCAATTGTAGTTCCAAAATGTCAATCCACGAAGGGGGTGAATTGGATTTTCAAATTTTAAAACTAATTTAAAACATTTTTCCAATGATCAAAATAAAACAAGTTGAGTTAAAAACAAAGCAAGAACAATAATCCAATTCACACTAATAATAAATGTAAAAAGAGAAGGGATAGAGAAATCAAATCCAAGATTTATAGTGGTTTGGTCCTTTTAGCATACATTCACTCATCAAGCTTCCCCTTGAGAATTTGAATCCAATATGAACTTCATTCTTCAATGGGTAAAGGAAACCTCTACAAGCTCTTGCTTTAAATGTGCAAGATTAAACCACTCAAATACAATTCTTGTTTTCAAGACAAACAAGTAAACTATTTCTTCTCTATTACAATGATTTTCTTTCACAGTGAAGAACAAAAATGAAATCTATCACTCTCAAGTAATAACAAATTTGCAAATTTAGAACAGTCTTGAGAAATGTATGAATATTGAGCAAATGTGAGCACAAGAAGGCTTGATGATGTTGTAAGATGATAGCAATTTGTTGTTCAACCATTTCTAAAGTATTTTGGATGTGTTTATACCTTTTGAAGTCGAAAGAGACATTGGAGAATTAATTGTAGCCGTTGTGAGATCGAGCAATCATTGCATTTAATACTTTGACAAAACCTCTAACTCGAGTTAGCCATCCATGTAAATTGAGTTATCCATATGAAAAATATGGCTTTTGGAACCTATAACTTGAGTTATCCATAAATATGACCATTAGGACCACCAATCATTGACATTTAAACTATGATCTTGTGAGACCTAGGTATAATTATTTTGTCTCCAATGATAACTCAAGTTAGCCTTCATACTCATGCTTCATATTTGATTGATTTACTCGAGTTGTAAACAAAGATGCTCGAGTTAAATTTTTGTCCCTAATACATCTAAATATTTACTTCAAGTTAGTTATTCTGATAACTCGAGTTGAATGACAGCTGGACAACTCGAGTTATGATTCCATTAACTCGAGTTGAAGACTTTTGAACTGTAGCCTCAAAACACCTCTTACTCGAGTTGCGTAACATGCAACTCAAGTTGTACACACCCTGAATAACTTGGGTTGGTACTTGTGTAACTTGAGTTGAATTTATATATCTGATGGTCAATTTTCTTTGACTTTTTGGCTCTTCTGGACATCATGTTAACTCAAGTTAGGATAGACTGTTACTTGAGTTATACTTGCACGGTCATGCTAAAATGTTCAAGTATCAAACCCAATTTTGTTCATCATCAAAACACAAAGGGATCTAAACATTAACCATCCTTGGTTCCAGAAAACTATTACACCTTGTTTTTGCAGGCCTAAACAAGAAAAGCTTCACCTCTCTTATTTTTCTAAAGAATCAAAGCGAGAAAAACCTAACCACTAGTTTTCTAAGGCTCATTAGCAAACCAATCTTATTTTTCAAAGGCTTAATAAGGAAACCTATCTACCCCAAGCAAATAACCTTGCTTGTTACAAAATTAACCCAAGGTATAGCAGATTCAAGCTCACACCATCCCAGTAATATGATAACAAGTAAATAGCTCAAATGGTTAGTGAAAACTCGATCCCAATAGGAATGGCAATCCAAGAAGGGGTGAATTGGATTTTTAGCAAGTTAAAAACTTTGTTGAAAATATTTTGCAAAATAATAGAAAAATAACATAGTTCTTTTAAATCAAAATCAAAGTTAAATGAGGAAGCAACTTAAAAACCAAATATCCAATTCACACTCACAAATATAAAACAAATGAAAAGTAAAGAGAGAAAGGGAAGAGAAATATCAAAGCCTAAGATTTATAGTGGTTTGGTCCTCCTTGACCTATGTGCACTCCTCTAGATCCACTAGAGAATTTCAATCCACTATCTCCTCACTTGCCGGTGGAGGGAAACAATTTACAACACTTGTTTTTGCGGGATCAACAAGCAAACCATTATACCTTGTTTTAAGGACAAAACACGCAAACCATTATACATTGTTTTAAGGATAAAACAAGCAAACTAAATCTCTAATTTTTGCAGACTCAACTAGAAAACCAAAACTACTTATTTTCAGGACAAAACAAGCAAACCAAACCTCTAGTTTTTGCAGGTAACAAACTAGAAAATCCACACCTCTAGTTTTCTAAGGCTCACTAGCAACCACTCTTGCTTTTCTAAGGCACAACAAGAAGACCTATCTACCCTAAGAAAACAACCTTGCTTGATACAAAAATCAACCCAAGATATAGTAGATTAAAGCTCACAAATACCCAGAAGCAACATAGCAAATAAAAAGCTCAAATGAGTTTGAAAGGTTGAGAAGAGAGATAAAATGAATAGCAATTCTTAGAAAAGGTGTCTCTTACTTCTCTTCTGCTTAGGACGTCTATTTATAACTACTGTTAAAAATATAGCCATTATAGCCTCGAAGTAGCCATTGTGAGAGAAAAGAAATTATTGTTTTAATTGACGTCACCATCATTAACGTGCGTTGTTCCTCATTAACATTCATTCTTCAAGTATGCATCAGATATCAACGTGTGTTACTGGCCATCAGTATGTATTGTTGAAGTTGCAGTGCTTCTAGTTGAAAAACGCCTTTCATTAGCATGCCTAGATAGTCATTAGCGTGTGTTGATCAACTCTTCAATGTGCCTTAATGAATGAGAAGCGTGCCTTGTTCCTCATTCCAGAATATGCATTTTCACCTAGATATCCATTAATGTGCCTTGTTCATTCTTTAGCGTGCATTGTTTGATTTGATCAAAATTGCACCTTTGAAATTCACGTCAGCATGTCAAAGAATATTTATATTTGAATCTCGATGAGCGTCTCATCTTTGTCTTCATCTGAAGCTCGTCAACATGCGTTATATACCAAGAACGTGCGTTGTTCATTTTTCTTCAACGATGATAGCAGGCGTTCTTAATTTCATCAACATCTCCTCAACGCAATGGCTTAGAAAATTTCTAAGTTAATTTCTCCACAACGTGCATTGTTCATCAACAGCACACCTTAATGAACTTAAGTATGATACCAGAAAGCTTCAGTCATCATCTACGTGTGTTGTTGGATCTTCAACATGCTTAGTTTCCATTTTTGCACATATCAAAGTGCTTTGATGATAACTAACGCACCTTGTTTGTCATTAACGCACTTTATTGAATTAACAAAGTGCTTTGTTTCCAAATATCATCAAGTCTGCAACTTTGCACTTCTTTCATGGATGTTTTCCAATCATCATCATCAAAATCGAACTCAATAGTTAAAAATGTAGAAATGAGAGAATAAATGAATAGAAAACTTAGCAAAGGTCTCTTACTCATCTCTTATAATCTAGGACGTCTATTTATAGCCACTTGGTAGAAAATAGTCATTGGAAGCCTCAAAGTAGCTATTATGAGACTAATTTTAATGACATCAGTCCATGCTACGTGCATACCATAGATACTATAAGCATAGTATGTGAGACCATCAAAGTATTGTGCATTTTGTATGCCATCTGCATTCATTTTATAGAATCCAGTATCTACTTCCTGAATATACTTGGCTTCTATGTGTCTTAGTTTGGGTTCTATACACGTAGATCTTAGACTCTGTGTGCTTAAAGCATATCCTCTATGTGCATTAACTTTCTCCAAGATCACACCTTTGATCCTTCAAGTGACTATGTCAATATTCAAATTTAAATTCCAAAGGAGCATATAACGAATTTGTCAGTATCTGGACTCGTCCTCATCTACGTGCTTAGTATCCCTTAATATGTGTGTAGACACAATTCTTCAAAAGTGACACTTTGATTCTTCTATGCTCAATCCACAAGGAATTAATGTGTCTCTGACTTGTCTTGAGAGCCTTCTTCAGTTTTCATCTCAATCCCATCTACGCGCATTAGACAGTCTTCTACGCGCATAGATTTAAGTGATTCCTTACACAGAATATCTTCGCATGAATCTACGTGCCTTAAGCCTTGATTAATGCACTTAGAAAAATCTTGGAACATTTTGTCTTCTAATACAATTCATCTTACATGCCTTGCATACCATGTTGTGCACTTAGTATAATGACATCAGGTCCTTTACGTGACTTGCTTCTGTTCTATGAGCTTAGAGTTCAATCCTTGATAATTCCAGTAAGCTCCATACTACTGAGACTCATGTCTACGTGCTTAGTATCAATCTCTATGCACATAGTGTCTAGTCTTAGAAAACCAGTATGTCTTTGACATGATCAGCATACACTGACCATAGTACAACGTGCGTTATTGCCACAAATGACATGGTTTGCACTTCTTTCATAGATGTTTTTCACACATCATCATCAAAATCGGAGTCAACAATCTCCCCTTTTTGATGATGACAAAACGTACATGAATCTATACAACAATAACAAACAAATTGATCAAGGATTTCACCCTTTGTCACTTGGTTAGTTCAACACAATAAAATGCATGATGTTCAAGTCAAGAATGATACCACTTGTGAAAAATAATATGCAAACTCATGCAACACTTCTCTCCCCCTTTTTGTAATCATAAAAAAGATATGCAAAATTAACATTCTCCCTCTTTTTTTAAAGAAAAGAGTGATAAAAAGCATTTAGTACACTTAGCTCCCCCTAGGTAAAATACATTTTTCAAAGAAATAATTTTGAAAGCAAAAGTCCCCCTTTTTGTTTTAAATTATGCATAACAATTTTTCAAAGAAATATCTCCCCCTTTGAATTTCAAAAACTCAATGTATGGATGCAACCACTTGAAATGTATATCACTTGAAAACACATTATGCAGTCAAATCACACAAATGTATGACTTCATCAATCAATCAACACAATGCAAGGCACACATTTAATCAACAAATGAAATTTCAAATATATATATATATATTGCCACGACCCATAGTCGGGCCCGTGACAGGCGTACGAGGCAGACCGTCTGTGGAAGCCCGATCCATCCCGCACAAGCCTCTGTGATCAGATATACTACCCGACTTATCCATATATTTATTTAAAACATTTCTAAAAAAATTATAAATGAAATAAAACTATATATATAAATAGTTACCAGTAAATATATATGCATATGTTGTATATCAAAAATATTAATATAGTTATAAATCATCAGAGTTATCTCGAAATACATCAGTGTAGCCCAATACCCAAACAGTAGTCGAATGTGGAGCTCTATGACATAGCAAAATAGAGTTCCGAACGAGGGCACTCGCAGTAGCCAAAAATGTCTCACTAGGTCAAGGTACGGGTCAAATGTTGTGCGTCCAAAAGATGTCACATGCGAACAAAGGTATAACATGGAAAACAGAAGAAAAATGGGTAATATTCCCTAGTGAGGAAACAACACATCAGACCGCCTCGTACGTGCATCACAAAGACTGGTTTGAAAACCACTTTCAAAATATGGCACACGTACATATATACCATATAGTATACACACTATATAAATAATATATTTTTACCAAAATGTGTTTTACCAAAACGTTCACATCTAGAACATTCACATGCATTCAGACAATATATACATATACTTGTGTTTTCATAATACGGGACCGTGAATTATTCCATATCCAAATAGTAGTGTGGACTCCGCCACCTGTCTGCTCAAAAATGCGTATATCTGGCCTAGATACACGGTCACCCCAATCCCTGGTGACTAGGGCCAGAATCATACAATGGTATACCAAAGACTACATATTCCGTAGTAGGGTGAACATACAATGGTATACCAAAAACTACATACTCCATAGTAGGGTGAACATAAAATGGTATACCAAAGACTACATACTCCGTAGTAGGGTGAACATACAATGGTATACCAAAGACTACATACTCCGTAGTAGGGTGAACATACAATGGTATATCAAAGACTACATACTCTATAGTAGGGGGTCCCCATATCAATGTGTTATATATATAGTATTCCACACACAATCATGCAATATGGTTGTATACATACCTGCTTTAAATACTTTTGATAATTAAATCTGAATATATGTTTTGAATACATCTGTTTTGTATATTTGAATACGCTTACACTCTGTTAATTATTACGTCTACTTTGTATGTCTGAACTCTGGGAATAATTAACCTAATTATTCTAACTTTGACTTGGGACACCTAGCCACGAGGCAGTGTAGCCTTCAGTAAACTAATGCTCTGTCAAGGTCGTAGTTGCCAGTGTAATATGGTGACACGTGTGTACCGCGCAACACACGAGACTCCGTCTACATTTTGATGGCATCAGTCCATAAGTCTGCTTCTGATTCTGATCCCGTGTATGGTATTTATTAATAATAATAATAATTGTCTGTTAACTTTTTGGATAAATAATTAATTATATCTGATCTCTGTACTAGTGAGTTTGTATCATTGATCATACCCCTATGATATGTTTTTGTTGTGATCTAGCGGAGTATATCTTGCTAGACAATGGGGATTGCAATGCTCGCGAATATACTCTTATGATCAATTTCTGTCTATTTCAGCTTTGAGATCCTTACGGTGACAAGTTCTGTTTGGGGACCTTAAGGTTGTTAGCTATTATTTTGAGTCGGGGTACTGTTCTTGTCATAACCTGTTTTCGGACCATGACCGGCTTACAAAACGAATAGAACCCGAGGCCTAACTCATCTCACACAAGCCTCAAAGAATAAAACATATACCCAAATTATTGTTATTCTTATTACAACAATTTAACAAATAATAAGTGTTTAAGAACATACCTTTGAATAATAAAACATAAACATAATATCAAGATACAAAATGAATCATTATAAGTAAAATTATTATAGCCAATATATTATCAGATACATTTCATCATCCACTATCCGGCGTGGAGTACCTAACATAACAGATAAATGGCTCGAACAATAGTACACTCACTATAGACAAGGATGTCTCACTGAGCATGGTAGATCGAATGTCCGCTATCAACAACACCTAAAAATGTTAAAGGGAGGGGGTGAGAAAACTCAGTGAGGGACGATACTCTAGATCGCGTTCGGGACTTACATAGTTTTGAAAATGTTTTCAAAAACTACCACATGTGATATATACAGTATATACATACACACACTACGTATAGTAGTAGTTCTGAAATTCATTTTGAAATCGTTTTCACCCTCAGCAAACACAAACAGTCACACGAATTAAATGAATAAATAAGTATAATAAACATATTAGTTTTCAAAATATGAAATGGAAATAATATTTAATTATCAAAATATTTATTGAAAATAATATTTATTTTTCAAAACATTTACGGAGAAAAGTATTCAAAAGTTTAGCGGGACTAGAATTTGATAGGTGGAGTAACTCGGACTCTATAATAGCCACTTAGGCATGAATAGGCCACTTAGGCACCAGATATAGTCACTTAGGCAAAGATTAGCCACTTAGGCGAAAATAGTCACAGAGGCAACTTAATAAGCATTGGTAACCAAAGGCTACGCTTACCCCCTAGCATAGGTGTCTCATATTAGAGTATTTATACATAAAACATTTTAATAGGATATTTTCTGAAAACATTTTAATACATATACATGTAAAAATACTCAAACAAGTAGCATGCATAGCAGACAAAATATTTACATAATTTTTATCAAACTTTCAGACATAATAATTATTACAAAAAATATTTTAAACTACTGAACAGAATATTTTATCTCGAAAATCATACTTAAATTCAGAAGAAAATTTATCACTGAAATATATTCAATTCTTTAGAAAATAGTACTTGGTACATAAAATATACTTATTGCAAATAAAGTATTTATATGAAAACATAGGAATTTTCAGAACAGATTTTCACGACAAAGTTTTCACATAAGTTAGATTTTCTTATTTCTCAACCATTCATTAGTTTGGATTACATCCAAAGGTCGGAGCACAACAAAAACATATAGGATTTCAGATGACATAACCTATGTGTCTGAAGCTGTCAATGCACTCACGTGCACGCCGAGCAAAATAATCTAAGCCATGGTCCACCAATGAATGGTTGGCCTCTGCAGAAGTCGAATAAAGCTTTTGACAAAAATTTATTACAACAGGGTTAAATGTTGTACTATGGAAACACA
>CAODLS010930399.1:0-23843 GCA_948243855.1 Flueggea neowawraea | reverse complement strand
AAGTGCTTTGATCAGAGCCATATTCGATGCATGTTGTTCTTCCAGGCTCCAGATTCTGTTCAACACTTTCAGCAGTTCTGTGGATGTTTTAAGACTATAATGTGACTCTCCTATTCTTCCTTTGAAGTCTAATGAGCTGCTGGGAGTGATTGCAGGGTTGTAAGGCGCCATCTGCACAAGAAGGCATGTAAATCATGAGGAAGGAACAACATGGCTAAAAATCTCACTCTAATAGATACAAAATAGTAGATAACCGTAAGAGGGCATATTTTAAACACTTGTATATTGCATCCAAAAATGAAGGGAAATGAAGAAGCAAAGAAGGCATGTCATTGACCAAACACAATGGACCAGATGCAGTGAAATACTTCCACAGCCAGCTCTAGAGTCATCTAAGTCATTCACATAGATTGAGATACCATGCTCTGCTTTCACGTTAGAAATTACTCAATGAAGTCAAAGAAAGTGCTCACACATATGACGAAAAAGTTCTAGCTTTGGTCAATAGTTGGAATCTTTAAGTGGGTTTGGTGAATCATATTTGAGGATATGGAATTTGAAAATTTTCAGCAACAAAAAAATTAAAATGAAAATCAGAACAAAACATTGAGAATGGGATCAGGAGAATCACGTTTGCACGCAACAAAGGGTATTCAGTCCAGTGATAAGTTCATAAATATTCCACATTGATTTATTGATAAACGAACATTTTCTTTGCAAGAGAATCATAGTTTAACGCATTCCCTGTATTTTCCTTGCATTAAGAGAAGGATAGCTATTTGAAAGCTGAAGCAAATGAATACAGCAAGACTTACCTCCATGGAACTACCATAACTCGCAGGAGATACGGGCTGCAGTGCACGATTATTTCTTTCAATTGCTCGATGATGCTGTATCAATGTGGCAGCAATGTGTCTCCTCAAACTGCTTGCACTCTCTGGCTGGTTAAGAAATAGCCAAAAGATTAAGACAAGAAAGCCAACACTCCAATCTTTAAAATTCAAACTGATTTTCTTTTATAACTGCTCTAATTCAAACTCGTTATCGACAATGGCAGAGAATTTTTAATTTTCAAGCTCCATAACATGAATAAGTTACTTCACTCCAGCATAAGCTAGCGAAGAAGAATTTATCAACTAAGGAGTTCTTCATCATTCCTATAACTAATTCATTCCCTATTTCAACGAACATAATCATTTGTTATCATCACTTTAAAGATTCATGCCAAATAGAAGTAATTCATTACTTAGCACTAAAATACATAATAATTTGTCATCAATGTTTGGACATCAGATTCAGAGAGCAAACGTTGAAATACACAAGACAAACTGTATTTTATCCATGCCATTGGAATATGCAAGACAGACAGTATTCGAGAAACACTTATTGCTCCACATAAATAACACATGCAGTTTTTAATGAATCAACAGCTGACTCAGCATTTGACTTATCTTTGCTTCTTGCAGAAACTGACAAATGATTATGTATACCACCATACAAGGCAATAAAAATTTATTATACTATATCCAACAGAAATTAGTATCAAAACAGTTAAACCCTTTCATTTGCAGGGTACATGATCCAATAAAATTCATACAAGATAACTCAAGCATTGAACAAGTAAACGAAAGAGGTGAAATAAGAAAACTTTCATCAATCAATCAAAAATAGAATTTAACAAACTATGATCTTTAGACCTAAAATTTTATTTGCAGATCATCAAGAGCTAGGAGTAACAATTTCTTATTGTATTTTATCTTTTATTAAACAAAAAGATAATTAAATCCATCTACATAACCACCTAAAACAAACTTCCCCATCTCTTTGGTATTTCCGATCTAAAGAAAAGCTAACGAATTATGATATTTAGACCATATATGCAATTTCACTCCTCATCTACAACAAGGAGTAACATAGATTATCAATCTTTATTAAACCAACATATAACTAAAATCCATCAACATAACCACCAAAAAAAAAAGTCCCCATCTGAACATAAAAACCAAAAACCATGACATCAGTCAAACCAATCAAAACCAAACAGCAAAAACAATCAAACACAAAAAGAAAAATAAAAAATTAACAAAATTGAGTATGTGGGTATGTACATACTTGCTCAGGGGAGCTAGGGGAAGCGTGATCAGCCAAGAAATGGGAAAGATCAAGACCCTTGTCCTTTAAAAGATGGTGACTTTTTTGGTGACGGCGGATTCTAGAATCAGCAGCACCACCATTGCTAACATGAGCATGACTCCGGCTGTGCATTTTAGACAGAGGAGAAGGGAAGTAGTGGTGGAACTCCAAAAGACAAGCACCAACCTTTCTTGCACTAACAGGAGCAGTATT
The DNA here is from genome assembly GCA_948243855.1 of Flueggea neowawraea. NCBI lineage: Eukaryota > Viridiplantae > Streptophyta > Magnoliopsida > Malpighiales > Phyllanthaceae > Flueggea > Flueggea neowawraea. The sequence goes on along the minus strand of CAODLS010930399.1, from coordinate 21,497 downwards.
TTACTATTAACAGAAGAAGAAGCAACGAAAAAAGGAGGAGGCTCCTCTTGAGAATGAGAAGGGTTGTGAATGATGATGGTGGAGAGATGAGAAGTCTAAAGTTTGACAGGAGTGCAAGAAAATGGGCCCACACCACTTTTGGTAGCAACCAGTGGTGCCCTTCTCCTCAACTTTTCCACCAATCTTTCCGCCTTTTCTGCTACCCCTTCCCTACTTTTTCCTCTGCTTTTGGGTTTCATCTTCATTTCTTTATTTCACTTTACCATTTTTCTTTTTTCACATTCTCTCTCTCTCTCTCTCTTGCTCATCATCTTCTTCCTCTTGTTCTTTTTTTGGTCTCGCTCTCTTTTTCGGTATGTGGGTTGTGAATCTTGATGAAGTGGTTGGTGAAATTTAGTACTTATTTGTGTTTTGAGTGTTGTGATTGTCAATTTTGTTGTGATATTTCCATGGCTAAAACCCCAAAAGAGACAGATGGAACTATGGAGGGGGGAATTAGTAGGATTACCTGTCATGCATTTAGTGGTGTCACCCGCCATTGGTAAATGTTTTTGTTTATCTATTTACGCTTCACTGCACTACACTTAATTATACCTGTCATGCATTTAATTTATTTAACATTTCATAGATATTTGTAGATGCAAAATAAAAAAATAATATTTATTTTCAAAAAATTTACTATTTTATTTTATTGAAGTGTATAAAATAATCTTGTGACGAATAATTTATCAAATATCTAAAAATATAAATCAATTTAAATTGTGGATAGGAAGATAATATTTTTCAATTGTTATAGGGTCCAAATGACACCTAAAATTATGTTGTACTCTTTTTATTTCAGTTGAATATAAATTTAGCATTTTTAGGTTGGAATGTTAATAGCAAAAGCATATATATATGATTAAAAATAGCCATAAAATCTTGGGTTTGGTGGGGAAATTATGGGTCAAGCCGAAGCACAAAGCATAGAAAATAAGAATAAAAGGACGTTTTGTTTGCCAACATTAGTCCCTACTCTTTGGTTAAAGCAAAACATTTGTCCTTACATTCATTATTCTCTTGAAAGTAATGTTTACTCTCACAAATAATTCAACAAATCTTATCATTTTTCTTATTCTAGCGTTGCACCTTGTGATCCATAACCTTTTTTTATTAAATTTCTGTCTCTTCTATGAAATTTTTTATGAATTTATTGGATTAATTTAATAAATTTAAATAATTTGTTATTTATTTAATGTGTCTACCCCATGAATTAAGAGAAATGAGACTATTAACCACTCTGGACTGTACCACAAGCCCACAACAGATCAATTTCCATTATAAATAAGACAAGCCTATGACAAATCCGAAGCAAGGAATTCAGGAACTATACATGTTTTTGTTTTCTTCAACTTTATTTTATCTTACCCCTAGAGGGGTAATTTGGCATCTTGTGGTGTTGACCCAAGTTTGTGAGGTGCGGGTTCGAAACTTAATGGGAGCGACGTAATCCCGTGTGCCCTCGGTTGTCTTAGGCCCGCGTCACGCAATAGAATTTGGTTGTTCAGATCTAATGCTGCCAGTATTCGATGAGGTACTGCGGTAATCACACTCGGTTGGGCCAAGTCCGACTTCGTGGTATCAGTTATGGCTCTAGGAACATTTCACAGCGGAGAGTAATGTCTGCATGGTAACGCCCAATAAGAGTATGTTACTATTGATCATTCTCAGCTCCCCTTTTTCCGTCAAAAAAAATATTTTATCTTTTTTTCACCATATTACAAGTAAATTGTAACTTTGTTTTATACAAAGGTGGTTAATTGTTTTATGCAACGGTGGTTAACACTCTTCCTTATCCTTATATTTGATGTCTCGAACTTAAGAAATTAAGTCCCGAACCATGGCAGTTTACCGTTAAGACAAACACGCAAGGCCAGCAAATTGTAACATTGATGAGTGAGTTTGAGGTGAAAATTCAAGAAGATTTACCGTCAAATTGACATCAAAAACCTCCTAAATGGTCGAATTTCCATTCCAAAACAATTAGCAGTTCCAATCAGCCGTTAATTGGCACAAGTTGGTTTTGAGTTCAAGTTGGGCTTGGGCGACAATAGGCCTCAAGAACTAACATTGGTCGCAACAACAGTGCTGAACTTGTCTAGCTCTCTTGTTATTGCTAGAAGAGTGAAAGACACTGCTTGTATTCTCATTGATCGTTATTGTCATACATGCAAGAAGTTTATTATGGTAGCTCTGTTGGTGATTTCCTTTTGCCTTATTATTCTCGTTGCCTGCCGCTGCTGTTGTTATTATGGTCTATTGCTCTTCATTCGGTTAATTTGCACAAGCCTAGCTACAAAGTGGGAATATTGCACACGGACATTTTCAGTTTCTCATTTTACTATTAGCGTTTGCAATCTCTCGTCCCTAATTCGAGATTTTCTCCCCAACAAATAAGGATTTTGCTCATAATTTGTGAAATTCTTCTATATGTCAACCTTTTGCTTCTCATAAGAATTATCTATATTAAAGATGGATTAAATTTTCCTAGACGAGATTCGTCTATTACAAACGACTTATCTTCTAAAATTATTAATTTTTTTTGGTATATATATATATTTGATGGCATATTAGAAATTAAGCCATTAATGTAGACAGATTTTAGTGCATACCTGGATGAGAGAGAGATTATTCTTATTGTATAACTTCCATCAAATAAACTTTACAAAAATTTAAATGCAAACGATTGGTCGTCTATGTATCGTTCCTCCTAATGTCATGTTTAATTAGGATGACAATTCATGTTAGCATGCCATATTTGTGTTGTGTTGGTTTGTTAGGACATTATGATTAGACAAAATACTGACATGATAAAATTAACAGATTTGTCAAATCAAAGATATATAAATATATGTATTACACTTTTAACATGACACGTTTAGTAAGTTTAACACATGTAATTAAAAGAGCTAGTGGACATGATATAATACCCTTAACATGGTAGTCATTTAAATTAAACGCAAATCTTTAAGAAACGTATTGTATCATGTTGTTTAATTGTATCGTGTGATCAATTGGGACCCTATCTTCAATTGATCACCATTCACAACCCACATTTTGACAACAAATCAACGTGATCCCATATAGAGAAGGCTAATAGGCTAAAAAATTTCCACATTAATTATGATCGAATAAACCTTTTTTTCCCCGAAGATCGAATACAAATGTCTGAATAATTACTAATATTCTAATGAGTGGAGAAGATTTATATTATATTCATCTTTTCTTTTTATCTTAAATATATTATCTTCATCTTTGTCAAGGAATATATAGCTATCGTTAACGATGACTCAACTTCGTACTTATTAATGACCAAAGACTTCGTACTTATATTGTCAATCTTGTTTCGAACTTTTACTTTTCCATTAATTAATGTCACTCAACTAATTATTTATCAATTTATTTAATAGAAAGATAAACTTGAGTTACAATAAGAGAGTTTATTTGAGCAAGTGCCCTAGGCCAAGTGGTCGTTGGACATGCCTCGGGCCGGCTAGGTCTCGGGGTCGAAGTTCATGGAGGGATCGGAGGGTTTCAAGGGAAGAATAGGATTTGTTGTATACCGGTTCAAAAAAGAATAATAGAGTTTATTTTGTTTTTTCATAATGCCACATGCTAACATGTTAAGATTAAAATAACTTGTAAATGTTGATACGTCTCGTTATTAAATAGATATCATATACTGCATCAGTATTTATTAGAGGTACAATTAACAGACATCTAATAGAGTGATAAGAACTAATACAAAATTGAAATTTGATAATCATTTGAAGAAAACAATTCAGTAACAAGATTGATTTAAATATAAACTCAAATGCTCCTTATATCATGATGCTTTAATAAAAATATTCAAAACCAATGTCCTAGTACGTATGTAATGCGTGAAACTAGAAACGATGTACTCTTCTAATTATACATTTATACATGCTTAATCATGATTTCATGATTATCAACAAATTATCACCCTTTCTTAATTAAAAAAATTATGCTAAAAATATTGGAACTCATAATGATAAAGAAGTGAAGCATCCCATTTGGCCATATCGATCATATTGAAGAACTACTTTCATAATTTTTAAGGATTGGAAAGGGATAATTTTTAAAATTTCTAGTCGTTGAACTCTGAACGGTCAATTAATATAACTTATAGACTATTAGATACCTTATCAATAGCTATACCTTATCTTTCTCAACAATGCACAATATATTATGGCGATTAACTAATTTAAGATTCCCCAACCTATAGAAGGTTCTTTTTGTAGTATTTTTTTTAGTAGTTGCGTATAAAATTTAAATTTAAAACTTGACTTATAAATAGAATATAGTAAATTAAAAGAGGATCGGTATGGTGTGACTAGTAAATTATTAAATATTCATGACACGACAATTTGGAGTGTCTTAAAATATTTCTTATTCATCATTTTCACTAAAACCATGGAAATCGATATCATATAGTTACACCTCTACCCAAACACGATAATATTTAATTATATAATACCATACCATGTACCTACAAAACCAGCGACGGAGACAAGATTATTTTTAGTCAAAAACACCGTTAAATGACGTTACGGAAGTTTGCAGTGACTTTAGTGGCAAAGGAATGGACAATTATCAAATTAATAACTTAATTATTTTTTAAAATTCAAAGACTTAAAAATTGTTATAATAAAATTATCTTATATAAAAATTATACAGGGCCTCATCGGCGCTCGGATCACAGACCCTTCCCTCCGTCCCTATAATGAAACAAACAAACAGTTTAAAGAAAAAACTATGAAACAAACAAAGGCCAAAGTTAAAAATATATATCAGAATGAAGTGCATATAATTTTGGGTAAAATTTTCAGTCTTAACTTTTATTTTATTTCTTATTTTGTGAGGCAACTCCAATTTTATGTAAATCTAGTCATTTTCGACCGTTAATCATTTATTTCAGTAATGCAATATTTATGTGATAATTTTTTTTAGTAATCATACTAGAAAATGGATTAAAGTCAGTGAGCATACTCCGCCTTTTTTGTCCATGTTAGTATATCTGAGTTGGTGGAGGCTGAGTGCCACTCTGGTATTAAGTCAACCTAATTGAATTAACACTTGAATGGAAAGAATGTTTTATTCAAAAAATAAAAAAAGAATGAAAAATCAGCGATTATACTAGATAACATATTAATATTCAATGATTATATTGAAAATAAGATAATCTATCAACTAATAAATAAAAAAATTGATGTGGAGTTACGAAAAAAATTAAAGTTTAATAATTATACCAAATAAGTAAAAAAATTATTTTATTTTAAATATTATTCAAAACTATAATTTTTTTAAAAATTAAAAATTAAATATAAAATTAAAACTATTTATACGTCTATTAAAGTTCCCTCGTTAATATTTAAGCCCATTTTTAATAATAAATTATTAAATAAACTTAACTCATATTAATTAATTAATAAATTTATACATAATAAAAGCATAATTAATGTATTCAATAAATATTAATTAAATTAATTATCTAAAAAATTATTTATAAATTATAAAATATCATAAAATTTAAAAATTAATACAAAAATTTTAGAGTATTTTTCTCTGATCAATGGAGTATATGATATGATGACTTACCACCCACGTCATCCGTTACGATAGTTGACTTTTCCTTTGTTCATAAGGTTGACTTTTATATTATGTTCTTATCACATCTCAACTTTTATTGCATACATGGCCGGTGGTTTTCCCATACAAATTAATAGTGAATGTTATTCATGATGTATCGGTCGAGAGGATGAAGAGCGAAATTATAGTCTATATATATAGAGGAAGGATTGACTTGCAACGAATTTTCACTATCTATTTTTTTAGATTTAATAGTCATTAAATATTAACAATTTTGAGCCACATAAATGATAATTGTGCGCCATTAAATTTAAAAAAAAAATAGAAAATGAGGATTTAGTGTAACTTAGTCATTATATTTAAAAAATTTCATGATTTAAAAAAAAAACATATATATATATATATAATGTGATAATTATGGGTCATTAAATTTAAGAAAAAATAGAAAATGAGGATTTAATGTAACTTTGTCATTATATTAAAAAAAATTCATATATATATATATATATATATATATATATAACTTTTGGTACTATCTAATGACAAAGTTAAGAGTTGGAAATGCTAATTAATTAATTTTTTAGTCAATTAAACTGGTTAAAGAAAGAGGAAATTACACCAGGTAAAATTTTTTTTTCACTTTTCACATTTAGAACCTATAAGTCATTCTTTGCTATTTTAGAACGATTACATTTTTAATTTCTATAAGACAACAATATATATCCCTTTCTTTAATTTCTCTCTCCTCATTCACTCTCTCTTTCTTTCTCGACTTCTCACCCCTGCTCCCTCTCTCTCTTTCTCTCCCCTCCCCTCCATCGTTCTGCCTACCTCTATCTCTCTCTCCTCCTCTGCATCTTTCTCCTCCTTTGCTCTATGATTTTTCTTTCTCTCTCCTTTCTTCTGCTTCTCAGATGTGATTCTTCCTCCCTCTCTCTTTTCCTACCTCCTTCTACACCTCACTAGTCACTCCTCTCTAACTCCTCTTCCTCTTTTTGAAAGAGGTGACATCGATACTAATCGAGACAGTGGCCAAGGTGACAAAGGCATGTTGGCAACGGTGACATGAACAACAACAACGCCTCACTCCCTCTCTCCTCTCTAACTCCCTTCCTCTTTCTGAAACAGGCAGCAACGACACTAATGGAGACAATGGCCAAGGCGACGAAGATATGTCGGCAACGCCGACGCGAACTGTAGCAACACCTCACTCCCTCTCTCCTCTTTAACTTCTCTATCTCTTTCTGAAACAAATGGTGGCAACACTAATCGAGACAGTGGCCAAAGCGACGAAGACACGCCGGTGACGATGACGTGAGCGGTAGCAAAGAACGTTGGTAGCAAGACCTTTCGTCGGGTCAAAGAAATGCAGAACCTGCACGGGACAAACCAACACACTTCTGGTTTCAGATCAAAGTCATCAACTCATATTAGGCAGATATACATTTGATTCAAAAAGTAGTGAGTGAAAGAATTAGGAAGAAAATTTATTTTGTACTCGTCTTGTACTCCCTTTGTTCTCTTTTCATACTCATAATTTTACCAATAATAAAGAAAAAATATTTGTACTCGGCTTGTACTCACTTTGTTATCTTTTCGTACTCATAATTTTGTTTTAACTTGTACTCACTTTTTGTTGGTGTTTGTTCTCATTTTTGTCGTTGTACTATGTTTGCAAATATTAGATTGTACTCTACATGTACTCGATCTTTAATGGTTAACAGAAACTTCATAACACTACTATGTACTCTGATTGTACTCCACATGCACTCCAGTTATACTCTATACTCGGGTTGTACTCCGATTATACTCCGATTATACTCTTTCTCATTAGCTTAAATAGTGTATTCAAAGCGCGGTCAACAGTTTGACTGTTGTATTTTTGAATATTTTATTCATTTTTTCTATTTTTGATATATTTTTCAAATGCTGTTGTATTTATGAAATAATTTTTATTTTTTTGTCTATTTTTGCACATCATCCTTAAAGAAAAGATATTGGACATTCAAAAATATATTTATACACTCTAATTTTCAAGAGTGATTGTATATTATTTTTGTTTCTGACCATAAAAAAGGTATATTATTTTTTTGAAAAAATAATTTATAATTGATTAAATGAATACATGTGTTTCAATTTTAAAATTTAAATTAGGATGTCGATAAAAATAGTATATTTTATTCTTTATACTTTATTGAGGCAATTTTTTTTTACTCATTTTCTTTTATACGATCTGAATAACATTTGACAGTTGTAACCAATGAAACTGTGATCTAACCTCATCGATAAGCAAGGCCTCTGAGAATCTTTGGTCCCAAGATTGAGCTCATGGGACGGAAAGGGCAGCCTTATCAAATCAAAAGTCGAAAAAAGAAAAAAAGACACTTGCGAGCAATTGACTCGTTGATACTGAAAATAATTTTAACGTTAAACTATACATTCAATAAATAAGTTATTGACACGTGTCTCAAGTAAATATTGATATTATTAAACATATTTTTTTTAAGAGATATTATTAAACATATTAAGAGCATAGATCGATATTTGTCAATTTTAAATTAGAAGTACTATAAGGATTTGACTTTCACATAAAGTTCTGAAAATGAGAACATGCATTGATAAAAAAAATATATAATACATAGATACCAATTAAATTCTCGACCCAAATCATATGATCTATTCATTATTTGTTAATTTAAACAAGGAATATTCACTCTAAAAAAATTTAAAAACAAAAATTACAGGACAAAATCCTCAGTTAATCCGTTGTTAAACATAAAATACGTAAATGTCATACCAGCTACTTAACATGCAATCCACCAAATCTCTACTTTCTCTATTTTTTTACATTACAATCTTCTAAATTATTAACATCTACCCAATATATTTCAAGCAAACAATCGCAATGGCAGTGATTAAAGTCACAATAATTGATGTTTATTCTATCAAGTCATGAGTGAAATCGTGCGAAACGTCAAAAATGAATGGCTCTCATTTGCACAAAGATTTAAAACAGGTTGTTTATCTGGCGAAAGGTCAAATTACAATGAGATTTTTTAATTTCGACATAAGTAATTGGCTCCTGCAAGTGATTTTTTTTCTTTCTTTGTTTTTGACTAATCTCACGCAAATAAATCTGATTGCAAAGGTAAATTAATTTGATCGACAGAATATACATGTCAACCAATGAGAAATATCACATTATTAAAAACTGAGTTTATTGTATTCATAAACCCCTAAACTAAGTAAAAATTTATTCATCTCCCTTAACTTAAAAAGTGCATTTACAATCCCTGAAATATTTTTTTAAGACAAATTTAAAAATAAAAAGATACAACCTTTTACATTATAAACTTCTTTTAGAATAAATAACCGCAACTAAGGGCTTACATGGCAACTTCAATAACAAAAAAGGCTTAAAGGATAGTCAAAAAATCATTAGGGGATACTTGATGCAACTTTTAAAAGTTTAGATACTTAAGGGGACAAAGTTATTTAATTTAAGGGGCTCCTGCAAGAAATAGCCAAAAAAATATGAAAATAATTTCTTTATGAATTGATGCCCTGATTAATTACATGGCTTCTAATGAATAATCAAGGCTAATAAAAGGGTATAATAAGAGTAGTATTTAGAACAAGAGAAATGGAAGATCCATCTTGTAAAGAATCGGTCTCAATATACAATGATAATCCAAGAGGGGTGAATTGAATTTTTAGCAAGTTAAAAACTTTGTTGAAAATCTTTTGTAAATTAAAACAAATAACAAAGTTCTTTTAAATTAAAATCAAACTTAAATGCGGAATTAACTTAGAACCAAAGATCCAATCAACACACCATAATATAAATCAAATGCAAATGTAAAGCAAGTGAGAGAGATTAAGGGAAGGGAGAACAAATTCGATTTATAGTGGTTTGGTCTTTCTTGACCTACGTCCACCCCTCTAGATCTTCTAGAGAATTTCAATCCACTAACTCCTTACTTCCGAGTGGAGGGAAACCGCTTACACCATTTGTTTTTGCGGGATCAACAAGCAAACCGTTACACCTTATTTTTACGGGCTCAACAAAAAAACTGAATCCCTAGTTTTTGCGGGCTCAACTAGAAAACTGAGACCACTTATTTTTAGGAAAAAACAAGTAAATTAAACTTCTAGTTTTTGCCAGCTTAACTAGAAAATCGTTACCCACTAGTTTTCTAATGCTCACTAGCAACCACTCTTGTTTTTCTAAGGCACAACTAGGAAATCTATCTATCCTAAACAAATAATCTTACTTGATACAAAATCAACCCAAAAGTATAACAGATTTAAAGCTCACACCAACCCAGAAATGATATTGCAAGTAAATAACTTAAATGGGTTATAAAGATAGAAGTGAGAGAGAAAATGAATAGAAAGTCTTAGCAAAAGTCTCTCTTTTTTCTCTTCTGTTCTGGGACGTCTATTTATAGCCACTCTTTGAAATATAATCGTTAGAAGTCTCGAAGTAGAAATTGTGAGAGAGGGGAAACATCTGATTTTAATTGACGTCACTGCATTAAAGTGTGTTATTGTGTTCAACGAGCGTTCTTCAGACACCCAAACAAAGATGAGAGTGTGTTGTTGGTCAGTAGCGTGTTTTGTTTAAGTTGCAGTGCTTCTGGATGAGAAACGACTTCATTAGCATGCCTTGATGACCATTAATGCGCCTTGATAAAGTATTCAACGTGCTTTGATGTAGGATCAACGAGCCTTGCTCCCCAATCCAGAATATCCACTTTCGTCCTGACAACCATCAACGTGCTTTGTTGGATTCTCAAGGCTACACCTTTGATTCTTCACGTGGCTGTGTTAGAGAATATTTAAATTCAAATTCTGAGGAGCGTCTTGGCTTTGCCTTCATCTGAAGCCCGTCAACGTGCGTTGCTTATTTGTAATGTGCGTAGATCAATTTATCAAAAATGTCTTCTTTGCACCATCTACGCGCCTTGCTCGCCAACCAACATTTACGTCATCCATCTAAACCTCCAACTATGTGCGTTGAAAGTCTTCTGTGTGCGTAAACCAATGTCTCAACTCACTGCTCTTTTGGAAGTGCTCTTATACGTGCCCTAATCGTTTGCAACAGACATAGTTTCCATTTTAAAGCTCTTCTACGCGCCCTGATTGTTTGCAAAAAACATAGTTGCCATTTTGAAGCTTTTCTACGTGGGTTGATGACCTTTAACATGCGTTATGGCCAAATATTAGCAAATCTGCAACTTTTCACTTCTTTCATGGATATTTTACATTCATATCATCAAAACCGAACTCAACAATCCCCCTTTTTTTATGATGACAAAACATACATGAATTTTAACACCTATTCATCAATAGCAATCAATTTGATAAAGGATTTCACTATGTGTCACTTGGTTAGTCCAACATAGCAATAAAGCACAATGTTCAAGTCAAGAGAGATACCAATTGTACAATATATGTATGCAAATTCATGCAACATTTTTCTCACCCATTTTGTAATCATCAAAAAGGATATGCAGAAACAACTTTCTCCCCCAAATAATCAAAGAATTCAATAAGCATAAATTCAGCAACCCCCTAAGCAAATGCATTTATTAAAGAAATAATTTTGAAATTAAAACTCCCCTTTTTTGTTTTAAAAAATGCACGGTAGTAAAAAAAATGTATCTCCCCTTTTGAAAAACACAAACTCAATTTATGCAATCAATTCAAATAAGCACAAAATCAAAAAAATAAACAAACTGCATATAAACAAAGAAAAATAATACAAAATTTGAATTCAAGGAAAGAGTACCACATTTGCATTCCTACATTTTTCAAAGATAACCGTTATGCACAAGTTTCCTTTTTCTTTGTTGGCATCATCATCATCACTTAAGCTTGAGATATAATCAAGAACTCTCATTTTCCTCCTTTTGTTATGCTTCTTCAAATATGGACAATCCAGTTTGACATGGCCCAGTTCATTACACTCATAGCAAATGAGTTTGCTCTTCCTTTTACTTACCTCTTTTTCTTCTCTTTTCTTGTTGAGAAATTTGTAGAATTTCTTTGTAAGATATTCCACATCATCAGAATCAACCCCTTCATCATCATCCTCGCTTGAGCTTTCAATGTGTTTTGAAGCTTTCAATGCAACGCCCAAATCTATCCTCTTCTTCTTATTCTTACCATCATTCTCTTCATCTTCTTTCATAATCATTTCATGAGTAAGCAAAGAATTAATTAAGTCTTCCAAAGGCAAGGAGTTTAGATCTTTGCCTTCTAAAATTACATCTTTCTTTGAAGCCCATGATTTTGGCAAAGAACTTAAAATCTTCCTCAGAATTTCAGAATTTGTGAATGATTTGCCAAGAGAATTGAGGCCATTGAGGATGTCATTGAATCCATCAAACATTTCTTGAATGGATTCATCTTCCTCCATCTTGAAAAACTCATATTTATGCACGAGAAGAGAAACCTTGTTTTCTTTGACTTTACTTGTTCCTTCATAAGCAACCTCTAAAGTATGCCAAATTTCTTGAGTAGTAAAGCATTGTTAAACCTTGTTAAACTGGGATTTGCTAAAAGAACAATAGAGAATGTGTATAGATTTGTGGTTGTAGGAGATGAGCCTTTTGTCATTGTCATTTCACTCTTCTTTTGGTTTCTTCACACTTCTTCCATCTACAAGCTTTGTTGGCACAAATGGACCTTCTACAATAACATCTCATATATCCATACTTTTTGATTGTAGGAACACCCTCTGTTGAGTTCAGTTTTGATGATGATGAATGCAAAACATACATGAAATAGGTGCAAAGCTGCAGACTTACTCATATCTAGCCACAAAGCACTTTATGAGTCATCTAACAATGTTGAAGGACGCACATTTACGTTCTACATACACAGCAGAGCTTACAAAGCACGTAGACATGTATGGCAGTGAAGGCAGAAAGCATTAGACCTTTCTCTACGTACACAACAGTTGGTGCTACGCACATTGACAAGCATCCAGATTAAAGAGAAAAAAGGTCAAGGCACGTAGAGACAAGTTGAAGGATGAACAAGGTGTATTGATGAGCAAAGGTGTGATCTTCAAAGAGAAACGCTACGCACATAGAAGATATTCTCCAACGGGTACTTCAAGGCTCCAACGGCTATTTCAAGGCCCCAACGGCTATATTTAGAAGAGTAGCTATAAATAGACGTCCAAAATCAGAAGAGAAAAGAAAGATACCTTTGCTAACACTTGATAATCTTTCTATCTCTCTTCTCTACCTTTACAACCCTTCTTGAGCTATTTACTTGCTATCCTTTTGTTGGGTTGGTATGAGCTTTAATATATTACATCTTTGGGTTAACTTTGTAACGAGAAAAGTTATTTGCTTGGGGTAGATAGGTTTTCTAGTGACCCTTAGAAAACTAGAGTTTCGGTTTCCTAGTTAATTTCGTAAAAACTAGTGGTTTTGTTTCCTAGTTGATCCCGTAAAAACTAGAGGTGTGGTTTCCTTGTTTTGTCCTAAAAATAAGTGTAACGGTTTTCTTGTTAATCCTGTAAGAACAAGGTATTACGGTTTGCTTGTATATCTCACAAAAACAAGAAGTGTAAACGGTTTCCTTCCACTCAGAAGTGAGGAGATAGTTGATTGAACTTTCTAGTGAATCTAGAGGAGTGGCCGTAGGTCAAGAGGACCGAACTACTATAAACATTGGGCTTTATTTCTCTATCTCTATCTCTCTTTATCTTTATTATTATGTTGATTTTCTCTCTCTCTTACACTCTTTTACTCTCTTTATTTGATTTACACTTGCATTTAATTCATTATTGAGTGTGTGGATTGGATCTTTAGAGCTTCTACATTCGACTTTGATTTTGATTTAAAAGAACTTTGTTATTTGTGTTAGTTTGCAAAAGATTTTCAACAAAGTTTTTAAACTTGCTAAAAATCCAATTCACCCACTCTTTGATTGTCATTTCCACTGCATTTTGGGAGTCTACACCCTCATCCTTGTTTTCCAATAGATATAATAACTGACATCAAAAAAAGAAGCATGGTTAATATCCAAACCTTCATATCTATGAATGTTATCTAAAAATGCCATTTTTGAAATCTTTAACTCTTTGGATATTAAGCCAAAATAAAATATTAAGAGCACAAGCTCTGATACCAATTGTAAAGAATCAGTTCCAATATACAATGGCAATCCAAGATGTGGATAAATTGGATTTTAGCAAGTTAAAAACTTTGTTCAAAATCTTTAGCAAATTAAAACAAATAACAAAGTTCTTTTAAATTAAAATCAAAGTTAAATGTGAAAGCAAATTAGAACAAAAGATTCAATCCACACACAACAATATAAATCAAATGCAAATGTAAAGCAAGTGAGAGAGAGTAATGAAAGAGACAACAAATTCGATTTATAGTTGTTCGGTCTTCCTTGACCTACGTCCACTCCTCTAGATCCCCTAGAGAGTTCAATCCAGTCACTCTTCACTTCTGGGTGGAGGAAAACTGTTTACACCACTTATTTTTGTGGGATCAATAAGCAAATCGTTACACCTTGTTTTTACGGGCGCAACAAGAAAATTGAATCCCTAGTTTTTGTCAGCTCAACTAGAAAACCGAGACCATTTGTTTTCAGGACAAAACAAGCAAACAAAACTTCTAGTTTTTGAGGGAGGCTCACTAGCAACCACTCTTTTTTTCTAAGGCACAACAATAAAACCTATCTACCCCAAGAAAATAACCTTGCTTGATACAAAATTAACCCAAAAACATAACAGATTTAAAACTCACACTAACCTAGAAATGAGATTGCAGGTAAATATCTTAAATGGGTTAGAAAGATAGAAGTAAGAGAGAAAATGAATAGCAAGTTTTTGCAAAAGGTCTCTCTTTTTTCTCTTCTGTTTTGTGACGTCTATTTCTAGTCACTCTTAGAAATATAGCCGTTGGAAGCCTCGAAGTAGCCGTTGTGAGAGAGTTGAAAATTTTGATTTTAATTGACGTCACTAGCACTAACGTGTGTTATTGTGTTCAACGTGCATTCTTCAAATACCCAAACAAAGATGAGAGTGTGTTGTTGGTCAGTAGCATGCTTTGTTGAAGTTGCAGTGCTTCTAGATGAGAAACTTCTTGCATTAGTGCTTGATGATCATTAGCGCGCCTTGATAAAGTATTCAGTGTGCCTTGATGTATGATCAATGTGCCTTACTCCCCAATCTAGAATATGCACTTTCGTCCAGACAATCATCAACGTGCTTTGTTGTTTCTTCTACGCTCGTTGTCGAATTCTCAAGGTTACACCTTTGATTCTTCACGTGACTGTGTCAAAAAATATTCAAATTCAAATCCCGAGAAGCGTCTTGGCTTTGTCTTTATCTGAAACCCGTCAACATGCATTGCTTATTTGTAATGTGCGTTGATTAATTTATCAAAAATGCCTTCTTTGCACCATCTACACTCATTGTTCGCTAACCAACGTTTTCCTCATTAATTTGAACCTCCGACTACGTGCGTTGAAAGTATTCTATATGCGTAGATCAATGTCTCAACTCGTTGCTCTTCTGGAAGTGCTCTTCTACAAGCCCTGATCGTTTGCAACGGATGTAGTTGCCATTTTGAAGCTCTTCTACGTGGGTTGATGACCTTTAACGTGCGTTGTGACCAAATATCAACAAGTCTTTAACTTTATACTTCTTTCATGAATGTTTTACATTCATCATCATCAAAATCGAACTCAACACATCTATGAGTCAACTATTTGTTAGAATGAAAATTAAACCAACATATACACCATAATAGTCCTACTTTTCTCTTCTTATTTTCTCGCCTTTTAAGGTGGAACAGCGACTTCGCAATCTTAATCATTATATTTTGAGTCATTTTGATGTTAGTTGGGTAATTTTTTATTTTATTAGTACATTTGCATTATATATTAAGTCAACATATTACAGTTTTAGAATATGTAATATTCTATTCACATTTTTATTGTTATCAATTTATAATCGCCTTCTATAATTTCTTTTTCATCCACTAAAAACAAGCACTCATTTATTAATATACATAGCGTATTGTGTTTTTTATTACTTTAATCATACTTTTTAAAATTTTAAAAACAATACTCTTCACAATCATTAATAGATCTACTACTTTTTTTCTTGTTAAATAAGAATGTATGTGCTTGATGAATTATTATTTGTTTATAGTGGTTTTGCTGAAATAGATTATAAAAGTACATTATGTATTAAAAAGTAAGAGTGACATATTTTTTTAGACGAGATAATTTTATGTAGCATAATAAAAATATAATTAAAGAGAGTGAGACATCTTTTGTGCAGTGTACATCTACTTCAAACAAACACCTCATTAACACAATGTCTATATTTTTATTAAAAAACAGAAAATTAATTTTTTTTATAAGTAAAACAGAATATTAATGAATTATTATAAATTTTGAAACAATATAACCAATACCCATTAGACTCAATATAAGATAGCAAGTTTAGAAAGTACGCGTAAAACTCTGTCAGAATTCTTATTGGATTAAGCATTAGAGAGTTTCTGAAAGAGTAGATAACTTCATTTTTTTTTCTTTATATTTACAGGATTCAAAGTGTTTGTGATCGTTGTTCTTCCATTTCACAATCTCGAAATTGTTTCAGATCGGAGGCCACAACCAACTAATTAGTCAAGGTTAAATATTCTTTTTTATTATGATGATAAGAAGAAAAAACATATCATTCTTTATTTATTCAATTATTTGTGTTGATTGCTTTATTTATGATGTGATGATACCATATAGAAAAAAGAGCGGTCATTTCGTCATGCAAAGAGATTGCCACAGGTTTAAGTACTCCTTGGTCGGCGTGAATGAGCGATCATTTTTTTTTTCCTTTAATAGCATAAGATAATTGGATGGATACAAATTAAGTATAGATTCAATTCTTCTGCTTTTTGTCTACTTAATTTAAACCAATAATTAGCCTCATAGTCGTATGTTATACACAAATTGACAAATCATGCGCACGTAGCTACATGATATGTCAACTTCTAATCACATCCGCAACTAGTTCTTCTTATTATTTGTGTTGTTTCCATCATCTTGTGGAGAAGTTTTTCATTTTTTGATGATGTCAAAAGGATTTTTTTTAACTTAAGTTGTTCATTTGAATCATGTTTTAAATAACTAATAACGTGTTTTAAGTGTCAGGTTTCACTTGATGATGAATATATTGATTAGTAATAATTTCAAGACTTACTACGTTCATAAATCTAGGGGCAGAAATACATACATTTCCGATCTCTTAATTTTTAATCGTGGCTACAAATTCATTAGCACAAACGAAAAAAGAAATTCTTAATTCACTTGACTTAATAACTGAGAAAGTATATTTTCCAAGAGTAGAATGCCCATGAAGTTCTAATCAATACGGTTGTCTCAACATATATGTTCTTATGCCTCAACATATATACACATATAAATTTATATTTAGTTAAGAATATCCCTTTGATGTTGATTTTTTATATAAAGATAAATGATAGTGATCATTTGATTGCTTTAAATTTATTCATAAAGTATCTGACTTCTATTAGCTTGAAAGAAAAGTAGAGAATCAATAAGGTTTCTTAATTAAGATAAGAAGTTTAACTTGATTTTTTATTATCAAGTATAAAGTGTAGACAACCTGTTTAGAAATTAGAATAATTTTTTTTTCTAGCGAGTACTTTTTCAAAAAAAAAAATTAAACTTATATTTTTTAAGGGAATATTATATTCCTTCCATCCCATAAAAATATGACACCTTTCATTTTTTATTTGTCTCTATATATAGATTTATTTCTATTTTAGATTAGTGGTTATAAGAGATTAGACTAAATTATTTTTATTTAAATATACATTACATAAAAATTTTAAATTGGTGAGATAATGTGGAGGGTATATTAGAAATTTTCTTTCATAGTTAATGCTTTTAACTAACCCAACTAACTTTTTTTAATTTATGTGAAAAAATATTGCGGCATATTTTTATAGGACGGATGAAATATCATTTAATTGGAATACGTTCAAAATCAACATATACTGAATTCATAACGATAACCCGAGTTTAGAAAAACAATTTGTCAATTGTTGTTTACCCAATATGCTCAAGTATATTTCCTATTTATGTATATACAGTTTCTAAAAAGACGTATAAACGTTCTTTTTTTTATTATATAATACACTTATGCAATTTGCTTTCATAATTTATCTAAATACAAACACCATGCAGAAGTAAAGAGAAGAAACTCGCGGTGACTATCGTAAGGTAGCAATGCACTACACCAAAGGAAACTATAAAAGAATTGAGATGCACAGTAGTTTTAATAGGCATATCCAATACTAGGAAATTTTACACCCCTCAAAAGTGTATGAATTGGGACTCTATGACTTATCTTTGCAGGATATGAATTGGGACTCTATGACTTATCTTTGAAGGATTCCCTCCTGAGAGTGCGTGGTGGAATCTGTTTTGACATTATTTAATTTCTTGTGATATTAAAATACTGCATTATTATTTCATAGTGGTCTACCATGAAGCTAAGAATGCAATTTTTACATGTGTTTCTTTTAAGCTTTGTGCACTTGTATATATGATGATCACAACTAGTTAGAAGTTCCAGCTCAGTCCTCACAAATCTCAAAATTCAGTCTAGATACAGTTTGACTTTATATCACCAAGAAAAATTCAACCTCAAATCAAAATCAAAATTTGCAATATGCAATTGTTTATACGTACGGCGTCCCAATTAATAAATTGTCCAAATCAGTCGTTTGGAATCCTATCGCATGTCGGACTTGTGAGAACATTTTTAATTTGTTCTTATAAACTGTATTGGTTTAAAATTTTAGAGTATGTTTGCTTGTGATTCCTGCGAATTTAGTTGTTTATGGAAAAATTTTAGCTCAAATTTCATGGTCGAACTGAATTCATAAAGACCATAAGAGCTTATCCTAAGTCCAAAAGGTTGAAGATGCCCAAAGAAGTAATGATCCAAGAGAGTTGATAGTATTAAAAGATTAGGCCTCTAAGGTGCATAGCTACTTGGAATTGTACTAAAAAAGGAAAGAATATTCACCCAAGGCATGTTGCAGATAATAGTGCAAGAAGTTGACCACTTATTGATAGAAATAATCTCTATTGAAGGAAATACTATCTATTTAAGGAAGGTTACAACTAATAGTGCCAAGAGGACAGATTGTCAAGAGAGTTGACTCCAGAATTATTTGGCTCCCACAAAGTTAGATCTCTACTAAAAGAAATAAGCCTCACTGAAGGAAAAAAAAAGTCACCATCACGCAAGGAAGCTAGTTGTTGAGGAGTTGATTGCTTAATTTTAGGAGGCTTAACAGTCGGGGAGTTGATTTTTAGAGGATTTGACAACTAATGAGAACCAATAAAACTTGATTCAAAGAGGATATCTCCAGAAGCTTGCCAACATGAAGACCTGACCTTTACAGCAAACAACATTATAAATAGACTCAGATGCTATAAAGAGAGACCCTCTTTTTGTTTTTTACATTACATTATATCCTTATAGGTTGTACCTACCTTTCTTAATTTTAGTTCTCTACTTCTTCTCCCTCAACTCTTTTTTGTTCTACATTAGCTTTTTCTTTGAATCACTTGTACTCAATTTTTATTTTCAATAAAATCTCTTTTCGTCATTATGTTTTTGTACATTGTCTAAATGAGCAAATATCCACTAATGCAAGTTTAGTCTCTTTACTTTTTAAAATCATTTAATAAGAAGTTAGGAAACGACAGGAATTCCTTTTTAGTTTGGAAAAACTGCATTCAACTGAAAGACAGTATTGTCTTTTTGAAAAAATAGAAAACATTAGTAAATTCCCCTATAACACAAATACGAAAGAAACAAAATAAATAAGAGACTATTGTATTTTTGTATACCAATGGCCTATTTACTGGCTTAGAGGGGAGAGATGTGATGAGCGTGAATACAATAGTATGAGTACAATAATACACATAATTACAATCAATGAGAAATCAAGCTATCATTGGGAGAACTTTTTGTAATATTCTCTAACACCCTAGTTGATTCTGTATTCTGAAAATCAGCTTTTTAATTCTATCGTCTATCCTCTATTAATTGAATTTGAGGATAGAGGTGAATTGAGGGATAATTTTCTCTGACAATCGAAGGTTACATGATTTATTACAAGCTTTTTTTATAAAGGTGCAATGTTTCTTTGTTAAGATTATAGAAATTTATAATTTATATTTAATCAATCAACTGAAATTATTAATTAATTTCAAATCAAAATTACACACTCTGATAGGGAATTATAACACTTTAATAGGAAGATTTGTAAAAACTTCTGTAACCTTCATTTGTAAGAAAAATTAGTCGTGAATAGAGAGACCAAATAAAATAGTTTTACAAAAAAAAATATAAGAATTAAATAGAAGGATTTATAGCTCGATTTCAATTGCCAAAAGATGTAGTGAAGAGCGGGATGTAACTGATGGAAAATGGGAAGGGAAATCAAATACAAAATTTTAAAATACAAAAAGCAATTTTGTACTCGCCATTGGAGCTTTGGGGAGAACTTCTATAAGGAACTAATAATAAATACAGAGGCGAATCTGATAATACATCTAATATTCTAAAATATTGAATTATAGTCTTATTGGGTTGTTGTTGGAAACTATTCATTAGGAAAGTCAACATAAGATTATTTCCTAGAAATTAGTCTTGTAAATCAGCTAAAATATTGCTTGTACAGCTTTTGTTTCCTAGTCTACATGTACCTCTACATTACACACATATATATATATGAAATATACACTTATGCATTCCCTACTTATCTAGATGGTATCAAAGCTGTTCTGGACAACATAAACCCTTGCCATCAATACCTATCTTAGCCATGTCATTTTCATATGAAACTACTGTATCCTCTAAAACTCTTCAAATCACTACCATAAGGTTGAAGAAAGATGCAGTTCCTACTATTGAAAACTTTGCATTGGCTGTTGGAAATATTGAAAACCATAGCAAAAGAAGTGACGATAAGACTACAGTGTGGTGTGGTCACTACAATAAAGCTCGTCACACACGTGATTCTTGCTGGAAACTACCTGGAAAACCAGCAAACTGTAAGGTTTCAACAGAAAGAATTACTGAAGCATTTAGTTAGGAGCAGATTAGTTATATTCAAAAATTACTGAAGCCTAAGTTTGAATAATCTAGTGCCCCTAACGGCTTAGTTGCTTAATCAGGCAGTAATCCTAATGCGTTTTCATGTTTTTATCCTAGTAATTCTACTCTTTGGATCATAGATTATGGAACCTATGATCACATGACCCGTCTTTCTCAATTGTTTCACACTTACAAACCCTGTCTTGGTCATGAGAAAGTTTGTATTGCAGATGGATCATTTTCACCAATAGCTAGTAAAGGCTCTGTATTTCTGTCTCTTACTATTTGCATAAAATATGTCCTTAATGTGCCTAAACTTACATGTAACCTCTTGTCTGTGAGCAAATTTGCTCAAGATTCTAATTGTTCGGTCTCTTGTTTCGAGTCCTACTATATCTTTTAGGAACAAACTACGGGGAAGATGATTGGCAGTGCTAAACTAAGAGATGAACTATATTATTTTGTTGATGAAGAATCTAAGAATAAAAAAGCTCTTGGCCTCAGTAGTGTCAGTTCTTCCTCAGTTAAGGATCAAATCCTCCTTTGGCATAATAGATTAAGCCATCCTAATTTTAATTATATTCAAAAACTGTTGCCCCAGTTGTTTAAAAATATTGATAGTTCAACTTTTGTTTGTGAACATTGCATTTTGGCAAAAAGC
>CAODLS010930352.1:0-14726 GCA_948243855.1 Flueggea neowawraea | reverse complement strand
TTCTTGTGAGATGTGTTTATGTTTCTGACATTTCAAATGTTTTAATTTGAAATAATTTCCGCACTTAATATTATATATGTTTTGTTTTTAATAAACAAAAATTATACTTGTATTTGTTTTTCATATTTCTTTAAATATGATATTTGGGTAGAGTTCTATACTATAGAGGCTTGTGTGGGATGTGTCGGGCTCCCATAGACGGTTCACCTCGTACGCCGGTCATGGTCCCGGGAATGGGTCTTGACAATATATCAATGGTGCCGCCGGTGAAATATCTTCTGCGTCCGTCACTGTCTCAAACATTCCCTTGCTACCCGAAATGAAAACATGTATTCACGAAATCATAAGAGAGAGTTCATCCATAAAAAATAAAATTAAATGCAAACCAATCTATTGTTTAAAAAATTCAAATAAAAACCAAACGAAAACCAACTAAATAAAATGGAAAAAATCAGTCCGTATTTTTTTAAATTCGAATTTTGAAAAAAAATTAATGTAAATGTGAATTTTAATAATACACGCACAAAAATTAGAAAATTTTGGCGTATTTTTGTAATTGTTTTAATATAATTATATATTTAACACTTTCATATACTTACTGAAGGTACTCTAACCATATAAGAACGGATCTAAACATTAACGATTCAAGTTATCTACCTCGAACATGCAACAAAAATTTCATAGGAACAAAATCTAGTTTGCATGTCGATTGTCGCAATCAAACCACGGTCTTGTTAGAACGAGATGTAAGTCTATTTCACGTCTAGATACTGCACAAAGATCTTCACAACGCAAGATTCACGGTAGAAAGGAGAAGAGCGCAAACTCCCAATTCTCCAAAAGAGGATAGCGCCTTTGTCTCTCTGTGTGGAAGAATAAACGTATTATATGGTATGTTGTGCGGTTTATTGTGGTCTTTTTGTCTAAGATGTGTGACCCTAATTAGAGTTTATGTGGTAGATTTTCAGTGGCGGATCTTAAGAAATTTGAAATTGGGTGTCAAAATTGACACTAAATAATTTGAAAATAAAATTATAAAAGTATATGCCTAGTTGTTGATTTGAATTTGATTAAAAGTATATGGACTAGCTTATGGATTTGATTCAATGAGACTATGGGATTTGGATATCAAGTGAATAATTTCCTTGGATTATTGATGCTATCTTCATTAGTAACATTTGGGTATGTTGCATATTCCTTGCAATATGTAGTTGCAATTTGAGTTAGAAGTACAATTGTGATTTAAATTGAGATGATTTTGCTAGATATTATTTAGGTTGATTTCTTTTGCTTCAGGTGTTTGATTAATTAGTAAAAATTTTGATGCTTAGTCTATATAGCAAGTGTTTGAGATTGTGCTTCCTATAGGTGGTTTTCAGGCATTTGGATTTGGATATCAACTATGCATAAAATTTGTGAGTAATAATTAGACAAGATTTGAGAGCCGATGTTCTAGACCATTGCCAGAGTTTGGGAGATCAAGTTTTTTCTAAGATATGACTAATGAAGGATATGATGATACATATAGAGATAGTAGGTTGAGTCAATGTACATTTGATTCATTTGACATTATTGGCCATATGAGATACCCATTCAGTTTGCCTCTGTGCATTTTTGCTTTTCAGATATGTTCTCTTGAGAATATGTTTAATTGTATCCTTGTACATTCTGATATCTCATGTTATGTTCCTTAGGAATTATGTCCCAAATCTGCTTCATGCTCATTGCTATTGTCAGTTGAAGTAAGACTTAATTTTTCCTTTGATAGAGCATCAGTGGAAGTCCTTTAGAGGCATCATTCTGCTAAGTTGTGGTGTAGATACCTGCACTTATTCTATTCCATTGATATGTAAGTCAATATCTTTTGTCTCTGTAGGTACAATTTCAGTATCATCCTTTGCATGTCTTTAATCATGGTACGTAGAGTCTAGAACGTAGATAGTGTGATAGTTTTTTTTGTGAGTGATCTGTTGAGTTATGGATTATGCTATGATTTGTAGACTTAGGTCTGATTTCAGCATTTGAGTACTAGAGTATGATTAGATTTGGAAGTCAAGTTGCATTAGTAATTCTAGTGTATCTCTATATGTCTGCATATTTGGGTTTGAGCAACCTAGGGCATTAGTAGATTCTTTGTGGATTGATATGTTAGATATTCGTGTTATGTTTTTATTTGGAGACTTAGAATTGATTTCTGATACTGAGATATTGGAGTTTGATTTAATCGATAATTTTAGCTATGTTGGTGATTAATGTCTTTCTGTAGTAATTCTGATTTGAATCGCGTGGACATTCGAGAACAAATTTCTTTTGAAGGTGGGGGGAGTATGTAACACATTGTTGTTTTTGAAGAAAAAAAATCAAATCCAAACAGCAGCCAAAATGATGTCATTTTGGCTGCTGTCCATTTTAAAACGTAGCTGCCCATTTTAAAACTTACTCTATTCTCTCCAATCCGTCCCTCAATTTCTCTCATTGCATTCTCTTCCATTTTTTTGCATTAAATCAAGGTAAAATCTCTCCTTCTTCCCTTTTCTTTCTTCATTTTCATCGAAGAAATTTGTAATTTCTAGAAAGTTTAAGGAGGATTTGTAATTTGTCAAGACTTTGGGGATTAAAGTGTAATTTAGTAAAAGTTGGGGGACTAAACTGTAATTTTACGAAGTGTCCGATTTTTGAGATGAACATGATGAACACCTGAGAACGTGTTACTTGAGTAAGTGGTGTGTCACTCGAGTGAGATGGCCTGTTACTCGAGTGAGATGGCACCTAGTGCGTGAAATGGTGTTGTTTCGGGCACGGGTCTATATATACCCCCACCTGATTTCTTCAGTCTCATTCTGTCTCCCTTCACTAAAAACACTCCTATTCCATCCATAATCCATTTTGGTTGGATCTCTTTCCTTCTTAGACGTCTCTTGAGGTAAGAATTCGTCTCTCTACCTCTCATTCTTTCATTTTCCATCATTTTGCATGAATGTGCATTTTAGGGTTTGAATGAATGCTCTTAGGTTCGGATGTAGGTTGTTTTTTTTAGAATGGGTGTTAAGGGTTGTGATTTCGGGACTTTAGGAGTCCATTAACACATAATGTAGGCTTGGATTCACATAAATCGAACATGTTTATGAATGGATTTCAAACTCATTTGTTTTGGGCAGATTTAGTGTGCTTCTGAGTTATATTGATGATTTTGACTCTAAATTTAAGTTTAGGGGCTTGAGTCGAGTCAATGTGGGTGTTAGGTATTGATTTCCATCGGTGAAATCGAGGTTTGGTCGAGTTGAGTATGTTCTGGGCAGTGTCTAACTCTAGGAAGCAGATGCCTCACTCGAGTAAGTGATGAACACGAGTTACTCGAGTAAGCGAATCTGGCTTACTCGAGTAAGCCATTGTTGGTGTCACTAGAGTAAACCTTTTTGGTTACTCGAGTGAGGCTTTGTTCTGAGGGACCAAATGTGTAATTTTGCACATCTTTGTACCTCTTTGTGTTGGGGGTCTATTTTGGAAATTCTAACTACCTCGAAGACTAGTTAGCAGTTCCAGAGTACGTTGAGTGCTATTTTGAACTTAGTCGAGTCTTGGGGACTTGATCGTTATTTTACATTGGTCGAGGACCAAACTATAATTTTACGTGGGCTTTGAATTTTGGGTTGCGAATGATGGTTTATCATTCGGATTAAAGTTTCAGCATCTCTGAGCGTCTGCATCTGCATATCATTCATCTGGTACCGCCACAGTACCAACATCATTTTTCTGATATCTGTTATATATGTATCTGCTTCAGCTTCCTGTTCCTGTTAGCACGACCAGCGACCTATCAGTGGTGTCGGATTGGATCCTTTGCTTCAGATTCCAGGTGAGTGAAATGACAACTTCAGACATATAGGCTGTGTATTCCTACTTATATCGTTTTTTATGTGTAGGGATATGACATGAAATCTGACTAATAATTATTTGGCTAATTGTTAATCGAACTTATGTGGTTTATAATAACCAACGTTTTTACGATGTTCATACATATATTGGTATATATATATTTTCTAAAAATATGAGATCTGTTTTGCATGTCTGTCTGTTATATTATGGTAAATATATAATATGATCTGGAAGACCTAGTTACGTGGTACGTAACTTTTGATATATCAATGATCTGTCAAGACCTTCGTTGTCCGGGTAAATGGGTGACCATGTATCCGGCCAGATGCATGCTCTGTTCTGCTCTGGTGGCGTAGTCCACGATACTATTATGTACCTTCTGTATATATATATACTTTGATATTGTCTGAATGCATACTGTCTGCTCTGTATGAGAACGTTTTGGTAAAACGTTTTCTGAAAGCTATTACATACGTAGTGTGTATATATATTATTTTTCTATATACGTGTGCGATATATTTTGAAACGGCTTTCAAACATGTCTTTGTGAGGCACGTATGAGGCAATTTGGAGTGTTATTTCCTCACTGGGCCCTGACCCCATATTATTTCTGTCTATCTTCTTTGTATGTCTGGCAGATATTTTGACGTTCAACATCTGTTCAGCATCCCGTCACCATTGCGACATTCTTTGCTATTTAGTGAGTGCTATCGTTCGGATTCTACCTTTGTATTTTGTAGTTAGAGTTTCATACTGGGTTTCTGTGGGGATACTGTGTTATATTTTGTATTTTGAATTCTGAATATATTATGACGGTTTCATATTTATTTCGATAGTATTATATACTATTTTTCGTATATCGTATTTCATTAAATAAATTTTTTGATAAATGAATGTTTTGATAAAATATCTGTATCTCTGAAGCTTATGCGGGATGAATTGAGTTTCCACAAATAGTTCATTTTGTACGCCGGTCACAAGTCTTTGCTAGTACTTGCTTGCCATTTTGCTTGCCATTGCAAGTCAAATCTTCTCCCAATCCGGACACTTGTAAGCTTAATGTAACATTTGAATGATCCAGTGAATGCAATCAGAAATGAGACTCAGGTTTGTTTTATGCTTTTACGAGAACTTTACTGTTTAGATCACAGTCCGAAATTCAGTGGTCTGTGTTCAGCCATCTCGTCTCAGTTCATAACAGGCTCACAAGAACATCGGCAACACTAACTACCGTAGCTGCAGTCGTTCAGAACATCCTGTACCTAACTAATATTTCAAAGGCATTATTAAGTCATGTTGCCAAAAGATTAGAACTGAAAGCTGTTCATTTCTTAACCCCAAAGAAAGATACTTGCACGACGATATACTTTCACATCATTCAGAAGATCATAGCACATTCCACAAAACACCGCAGCGTAACTATACACTCGTACTTGAAATTTTATTTCAGTTGGACAAATTCAATCTAAGATATGATAAAAGACAGGTTAAATCTTCACGACAGTTTTACAAACCTACTGAGAGTCATGATGAAAGAACAAGATACATCATTTGCTTAGGGTACGCTAAATAGGCAGCAACTCCATCGGAATTCAAAAATATTTCTTCACTGTTGATAAGGGGAAAAAAAATCAAGCTTTTGAGGGCCATGCTGCTTGAGCTGACATAATGATTCCCACAATAACTCCAAATAACCCAAGGGCACTACCGAAGATTTCAATCACAAGAATCTTCACAAACAGAGAGGAGTTTTGGGCATCAGACAATGCACAGCTGCTTCCAATTATGCCTACACACAACCTGTTGCAGAAAAATAAGCCATAAGATATAATGATTCTTAATTATACGGGGGATTGCAGGAATGTATGACAAGGAAATTCAAAGTTACCCACAAACAAGATTTGCAAAACCAACAATAATCCCAGAAGCAAAAATGGCATATCCAGCTCTAAGAGATTCTGGAGCATATATCTGTGATGCGGGAACACTCTCGAGTTTTGTTTGTAGAATAATTGCTACAATGACACCATATATAGCAACAGCTTCACAGAAAATTACGCTGAGAAAAAAAAACCCTTTAGTTAAATTAGCATTTGACATCAAGAATAGTATCTAAAAATACATAACATGTTTAAAAAAGCATATAAGCTCAAGTCATCATCCTGTTAGACTGTTACAGAAGTTCCACAATCTGAAACCATCTGAGAGGAATTGCGGCCACAATTTTTCAAATATAATTAATTAACAATGACTAATACAAGTACACAGTACACTTAAGATTTAGGTGCAGAAAAAGCCGAACCTCCAGATGTTAATCTCTAAAATAAAAACCATTTACTATTCTTATCACTGAAGACAACTTCCTATTCATGCAAAGGTAGAACACAGGATCTAAAAATACGTTATAATTTCAAGAATATGGTAATCAATTCACCAATAAAATACCGAGCTAGAGTGACCCATTCTCTCATCACCTATTCGAAAGAATATAATAACACACTAAAAAATATAAAGAGGTTTCTCGGTAATGCAATCTCCAACAAAAGCAAACAGGGTAACACTTGACAAAGACTACATATTGGACGTGACATCCATTCTGCTTCATCAAAATAAATACAATTGCAATAATTAATTCAGGTTTACTAGAAGTTCGCAAAATAACATTTTCAACAATGAAATCCAGCCAAAGAAGAAAAGAGGAAGAGAATCTCAAAATAATTTTCCTTGATGTCACAGCAAAGAGCTTTCCCTTGCTATTAATTGTCACACAACTTACTTCCCAAATGCTCATAATAAAATTTACCGAAGGAAAGAAATTACTTTGCTGGTAAATCAGTAGAGGTCTAAATGAAAAAGATTAAGTCTAAATGAAAAAATTAACTCATTCCCTCATAAATCCTAGTTTCCGCCAAATATTTTCACTACTTCAATCCTCAGTTAACGACATCCAAACAATAAAAAACAGAACCACAAACCAAGGTCGAATAACTCGTCGCAAAGTATTCGCATTGCAATACATCAGAGTTAATTCCGATAGCGTGTTATGGTATTCAGCATCAACACCACAACGAGACAGAACCATCCACTAACCTATCCCTAGCTTAAAAACCACAAGCACACAGAGTACTGATAAACAAACAATTAATTATAAGATTCCTAGTAACCAAACCTGATAAGATTCTTCGAAGTAATGCGAGGAGCCTTAATTGCAGCCCCGATCAAACTACTCCCGGTAATATAAATCCCCCTAACAAAATCCACACAACAAGACAGAAAAACCGCATCAATAACGCGACAACATCACTATCGGACAAGTGTGGCAAGCAACTGGAGAGTAGATAAGTACCAGGCAGCGCCGAGAACGGAGACGCCGATGGCGATGGCGATGCCGAGAGCGGAGAAGGTGTAGGGAGAAATTTGGACGAGCGCGCGTGCCCAGGAGCTGGGATGTCCTACCACGGCGGGACCTGACATTCTGTGGCGTTCGATACAGCTTGTCGTTCCGAGATTTCCCGATGAGGAGTGGAGGATCTGGTTGCTCTGATTGATTTGCTTGATCTATAACGTGGAGAGAGCCTCACTTTTGTTTTCTTCCGCCACTGAATGGAAGAGTTCGCACGTGTGATGGTGATGCGGTTGTTTGGTTTCTTCAAACGTCGCCGTATGGGTCAGGCGACGAAGGAAGAAAGTGTCGGAACGATTGGGCCCGAAGTAGACAAGATGGAGAACCGAACCCAAAAGCCCCGGAGGAAATTACACAACTTTCACATAAACTAAGCTATTAGCATAAATGTACACAGTTTTTTGGTATTCTCTTTTCTGTGAAGCTTATTTATAATGTTGTTATTTTGCCATAAATATTTTCAGAGTTGTCCACCACATTAAAATCAACATGAACCCAAATCTCTCTCTTCTTTGTTTCTCTTCCATTAGGAATCCAACTCTAAAATACAATTCAAACCATATTTGACTCTCTTTTTTTTTTTTGAGATTTTGCCGCATTTTTTGGTATGATTCAGACTAGGTTTGTTATTTAAAGTAGCAACACTGATGTACTTACTCCTCTATAACATGGACGGAATCAGAACAAAATGATTTAAGGGTTGAGTCAACATAGTTGCTCCATTAAAGTGATATTTTTAACAAGTTAATGTATTTATATGTGTATTTTGAAAATAAATTTAATAAATTATAAATGACGGACTAATTAGTGCATAAAAATTGAAATTTAATAGTGTTGTTGCCTCAGAAAATGAACAACAATAAAGAAGAGAACTCGAACAATCGGGAATCGTAAATGTTGCCTCATGACTTGAAAACACAGAACAAGAAGAGGTCGATATGCTCTCCGGGGAGTCTCCGATGCTCAAATCAGTATAGATTTTAGCAAAGTATTGGTATTGTAGAGCATATCCCAACATGTTGTTTCTGAAGACTATTTATAGGTGTAGAGTTGGTGAATTAACTCTCTGTAACGTCCTCTCTTAATAAAAAAAAGTAACGTTTCTACTACATTCTTGACATTAAGTATATTTTAATAGGTCGTTTTCTCATGTCTTATCAATTGTTTTCCACTCTTTTCTTCATACTTTTTGAAGATAAGAGTAAAAATATTTGGCCTGCTTCCTTCAGATCTCAAATTGAGTTTCATTGCGAATATTTATAACAAGTATCTTCTTGAAATTATTTTCTTAGTGGGGGAGCAATTGTCAAATTTCACAACTACTGAAGTCCTTATTGTGATATTTTCAACCCAAAACTCTAGGAGACACACATCTGGGCCCTTTCACTTTGGCTGCCTTTCCCTCTTTTTTTTTTTCCTTCCTCTTTCGTTTTAACTCAATTTTGATTCCAATTTTGACTTGTTTCCTTATCTTCTTCCACAATCATCTCAGATTTGATTCTTGCTTCCTATTTTACACTGCAATTTTCGCATCAGTTCCGAATATTCTATGATTAGCTTCTCTTTCATAATTTGCTCTCTTGAACCTAACAATATATTGCATGTCACAAATTCTATTATTTTCTGCCGCCTACTCCTTCCACTTGCAACCGTGTCTCGGCATTGTCAATCTCTATTTTCACTGCGTGACTTCTTTTCCTCTTTAATAGAGCTCATTCAAATTCAGCGGACGAAAACATATTCGCTTTACAAAGCAATTCAAGGTGTCACCCCAAATTGAAAGTTAAATTGTACCAGAGATAGAGTCAACTTCCCATGAAAATTAAATCATTTTTAATATTAGAAACAAGAACATAAAGCACAGAAACTCGGTGTGGAGCATCTAACAAACATACAAACTGAGTCCGATCAAAATGACACTCATTGCCAAATCAAATGACGTCTCATTGAGTATTCAGATGCTAGAGGGTTACTGAGGAAAAAAGAAATTACCTGGACAATTAAATAAAAAAAGGAAAGGGATAAGAAACCAGTAAGGGATAACACTTTAGAGCGGCTCTGAGCCTCATGTAAATCGTTTTAAAAACAGTTCAAAAATACCGCATGCAGATATAGCGAAATATACATATGGGTATACACACTATAAATAAGTAGCAGTATTTCCAAAATCCATTTTGAAAATGTTTCCAGACAAAGCATACAACATGCATACATTCAGGAAGTAAGAAAAATTTTTCAAAAGCATTTTCAAAATTTATCAAAGCTAGTATACTTTCAAAAAAATTGAAATCCTTCAACAAACATTTTAGTTAATCAGAAGTTCCAAAACAAAGTCCAAAAACCTTTTTGCTCTATCGAACATTCCAAAACAGAAGTCGAAAAACTTTTTAGCTTATAGGAAATTCCAGAATTAGAGGATTTGCCACATAGGCATGAAGTATT
This sequence comes from Flueggea neowawraea, assembly GCA_948243855.1. Classification (NCBI taxonomy): domain Eukaryota; kingdom Viridiplantae; phylum Streptophyta; class Magnoliopsida; order Malpighiales; family Phyllanthaceae; genus Flueggea; species Flueggea neowawraea. Next base: position 5,005 of record CAODLS010930352.1, on the reverse strand, counting down.
GTCATCAAGGCAAGTAACGCCGTGCAGGCAAGTATAGCCACTAAGGTGAATGTATAGCCACTAAGGCATTGAGTAGCCATTAAGGCATAAAGATAGATATGTACATGGACACTAAGGCGCAAAGGTAGCTCTCCAGGCTATATCCAACGATAGATCAAAAACGAAATCAAAGTAGTGTTTCAAAAAACATTTGGATATATAAAATAATAATTTGTATTTCCAAAAACAGAGGAAAACCTTTTATAAGCGAACAACATATAGAGCAAACAAACACTTACAAAAAAAAGACATAATTCATTTTAGAATGTACCAGAAGAAAATAATATTATCACTTAATATTATTTTTACAGAATCAGTTCAACTTCCTCAGAAATGTGGAATCTTTCAGATAGAATATTATTAATAGTCCAAAATTCTAATAACTTTCCAAAAACAAATTTCATCATTTGCCAAAATTTAGATAAATTTTCAAAAACAATTTCAAATCAAACAAGTCCTCACGTATGCCAAATTTTAGGATTTTATATCATTTAATTATTCCATACAACATGTTATGGTTATAGCACAACAAAAATCATATAAGTTAGAGAGACACAATCTATGTGTCTGAAGGTGTCATCTATTCACCTGGATGCCGAGTTACCAAACTCCAAATCACTGACCACCAGTCGATGACTGGCCACCTTGGAAACCGAACTGAGCTGAAACAAAATATTTTACAAAGAATCAACATGGCGACTGTTGCAATACAGATAATGCATAGATGCAAATGCAAATTCAAACACCTACAGTGTTAGAAGTCCAATTTCAATTGAAAATCTCACACTCTCATCGAAAATTGGACATTAATGTAAAATTACAGTTTGATCCCCAAACTTTTAGAAAATTACCAAATAGTCCCCAAAATATTCCAAATTCATAGTTCAGTCCGTAACTCTCCAAAATTACTAATTAATCCCCCAAATATCTCAAAATATACAAATTAGTCTCTAATTTATTCAAAATCTTATTTTAGTCCCTAAATTACAAAATATCACTTTTGGTCCTCAATGGAAAATTACCAAAATAGTCCAAATTTCGATTCAATCGATAAAAATGAATTTCGAACATCCACCTAGGTCGATCTCAACCTCAAAAACTCAAAAACAACTCAAAATCTCAAAAAATTAAGCAAATCCGAACCTAACCCTAGCCCAACTAAAAACTCGTCAAATCTCCTAATTTCAAGCTATATTTATGTTAATATAATCTCAAACAATCATAATATAACAAATTAAAACATCCATTTCAACATAATTATCCAAAAATCCAAAATCCTAAGCAATTATGCCAAAAATGAATTTTAGAAATCAAATGCATGAAATGGATGAAAAAGAGTGATTGGAATCAAAATCTTACCTCCATAGATGTTTAGAAATGTTGGGGAATCATTTATAGGAAGAGATAATCGATCCATGGTTGAGAGGGAGTGAAAAATGGCGAAGACTGACGAAATGGGTCAATTTTTGGGGTTTAAAACGACCATGGATCGAAAAATACCATTTCAGTGGTTTTAAAGGCTAACGCACGTTATTCTAAAGTTAAAGTACATTATGGGACCTTAACATACGTTATCGAGGTCAAAAATGTGTCTAGAAGCTTCAGGACAGACCTAACATTTGTTACACAAAGTCTAATGTACGTTGATCATCATCCATCAGCATTAACGTACATTACTTAGTGCTTAGTGTACATTAAGCTTGATTTCCATCTAAAGTATGTTGCTTGAATGGATAACGTACATTAGCTACCTCTAGCTTTGCATATTCGAGCTTCTTCGTTTCCAAACATACGTCGAATCATTCATGAGGCTTAACAACACCTAACCTTTCAAAAATAATATCTTTAAACATCTTCAAACACCCAAACACCATCTCAAACATTTGAGAATCAAATTGAAAATGAAATACAAACATTCAAAATTGAACGGATTTTCTATCAGAATTGACTGGAGTGTTACAGAAGATCGATCGGAATGTAGAGGATATTACATACTTCTCCCCTCAAAAAAAATTTGTCCTTGAATTTACAGACAATTCAATTCAGAGAGATTACAAAGATATACCAGAATTACTAATACAACTTGAATATTCAATCAAACCAAACTTTAAAATCCCCAAATCAAAAATCGAATCTAGGTCTCCAAATCAAAATATGATCTAGAATTCTCAACATATCAAACCATATAGAGTCTAGCTATCACTCTAGTTACGTTCTAGCTCTCTCGTACTGAGACATGCAAACATACAGAGAAGGTATATATCGTGCAAGAATAGAGTCAGAAGATACCAAGAAATACATATGCAGAAACGAATAACACCAACTTACGAATCGATAGAATCAAACAAATACGAACATCCATACCGTATCTAGCAAAATAACGCTCTAGGGGGCTCAATCCCAGATCTGCAGACTCAAATTGACATTTCAAAATATACAGGAACAAAGGCAGAAGGTACATAAAATACAGATGCAAAGAAGATCAATACAGACTTATGCATTATGGAAACCAACAATTGTCATATCCACTGATGGATCAATAGAGAACAAATTGGGTCTTATCTCAATTGACAAAAATGTCAGATCATAGAAAATACATGTGAAAATTCTTAAGGATCAAATTGCGAAATGGTAAAATACCCAAAGCTACAAAAGAGCAAAGAACATATTTTCAGAACTTAGAGAATCACATGTCAGAAGAGCAAACATTGGGCACTGATCAAAGATCAAGCTTTGAAAATCTCAACAATTAGGCCAATATATAGAGTAGAAAGGAACAACAAAAAGTATTCAACAGAGCATAATGGAATGCAACAAATCAAATGTTGCTGAAGGAGATAGCGTAGAGAACCAAAAGAAATTATACTTCTAATGTTCAAACCTCATATTCAAATCAGGATGATATTGAGGATCGAATGATACACTTACTTTTAAGTCCAACCAACTCATCCCATCAAACAATATCACTAAGCAAAGGTAACAACATCATTAGTTGTCTACCAAACAAAATTTTTACCTAATCAGACATCCTTACGCCTAACTATGGATCGCCACCCACCATTTTTAGACTCATTCACTAATTCCTTCAAGCATATTGTTCTCCGACATGTATCAAACTCACCTTGTCCAAAACACCAAATTCATGATCTTTCTCAACTTCACTCTGAGCAACGTTGAATCGCATCATTCACCCTTAATTGATTCTCGAAGTATCAAAATACGCTGCAAAATCTCTGGAGCCTAGTGTGAATATAACACTGACCCACTTGCCAAACACTTTTCGATGTTTGAAAACTCTACTTGCGCAAATAAATCCATACAACTCCAACTTTCTTTTAATCCACCAAGACATAGAAGCTATGATCCTAGGAAAAATCCTAGACAACTGTCCTACAATACTTGGTCATTTAGAAGAAATTCTATCCTTATTAGCAAAAAACTCTGAAATACCTTATAGGAATATTGATAAGTTAATATCCTTATCATACAATTCTCCCTATGGAGCCTTTAACTTTAGATGTACACCAAGTCCCACTTCAATGATAAACTCAATCCTTCGTTCAAACAGAGTCATAGAAATTTCCTCAGAAGGTACTTCAGAAAGGTCTCGCACCACTGGTACGTGTTTCAAGTTCACTTTTAGGCCTTGAGACTCGTTCAAACACCAAAGTCAAATATGTTTCATAATCATAACAAATCATTCCCTCATTGTCCGAATCACTATCCTATATTTGTACTTCTCAAAGTAAACTAAACATATCCTCAGATAGCAAACTGAAAAATTCTCACGTCACCGAATCAATTACACCGATGCTCATGAACAGAGAACTTCCAACCAAATCTCCCAAAAGAATATTCTATTAACCAGACATGACAAAAAATAATATTGCATCAACCAAGAATATCATACCATAATCAAAATAAATGTATACAAATATGTGCAAAGCTCAGAAGATCAAAAACAAAAGTATGCAGAAATTCAAAGAAGTTCAAAAGAACATATACTGAAATGTGCAAAAGTTTGCAGAATTTCAAAAGAATATATATATACAAAACTACAGAGTTAGGAGGAATACCAGAGTTAGGACACTTGGCTGTCACGTGCCCTAGCTGCTCGCAGAGATAGTAGTGACGCTTTGGTTTGTCGCACTGCCCAAGATGTTTTCTCTCACAAATACTGCACCAAGGAATTATGCCCTTACCTGCACCTCTAAAGCTCGAAGCTCTACCCTAAAATTCTAGGTAACAGCTTGGTTGCCCCAAATTGATATTATGACTACTTCCATACTAATTCAGTACCCTTAGAGAGAACCTGCAACTCTGCCTAAATTGGGTACTTTGACCTTGGCCCTGATGACTGTTCGCTAATCCTTTTGGGAGCATCCACTGAGTGTCTCTCGTTAACATGTTCCATGCCCCTAGCGGCCTCAACAATTTGTCTCATTGTCCCAACTCCATAGCTACTACCCATTTGGCATACTTTTGTCACAAACCCTTTTGGAACTTGCTAGCCAATGATGCCTTAGTACGACACTCCATTGGCGCATACTAGCTAAGTTCTCTGAATCTTTTCTCATATTCAGTTATATACATCTCCTGCCCCTGAAAAAATTCATTGAACTCATCTGCCTTATTGTTTTTAATGCTCTAAGGAAGGACGGACAATAGAAGTTCATTCTTGAACTGTGCCCAGGAGATACTCTCCTTTCTCTTAAAATCTTGCCACCACAAGGTTGCTCTGTAGAGTCAATAACCACACTAGAAGGGGGTTGAATAGTATGGTAATAGAAGCTTTGAATTTTCTTCGAAAATAAGTGCGATAAATGAAATAACACCAAGAACTTATAGTGGTTCGGCCAACTCGATGCCTACATCCACTACCTAAGTATCACCACTTAGGATTTTCACTATCAATCTTCTCAAAGATTACACCTTCACTTTCTAGCTAAGTGAGAACTCTTACAAG
>CAODLS010930192.1:0-12233 GCA_948243855.1 Flueggea neowawraea | reverse complement strand
GTTTATATCTCTAACTAACTAGGATACATTTTATGTATTTGCTTTTGTTTGTTTGTATATATAACTTAAAGGATTTATGAACTAGTAACAACATGCACTAGAACGTTTTAACTCCAACATGTAAGTGGAAATAAATTATATATGTTCATTCCTATGTAGCACGGAAACTAAAACGGAAACGGGAACGGGAAACGTCAATTTTCAAAAATATAGGAAACGGAAACGTGGGAGAAATGTGTAAATAATAAAAATATATAGGTATCTTTGTAAATATTAAAAATATAAGAATGTATTTAAAAACATCTATAACAGTTATAATATAAGTTGAAAGTTTCTTAATAATAAAAGAATCTAAAACTTTCATAATCAAAATTGAAAGAAAAAAAATAATGCAATGTATTTTATGACACTTTCTCAACGATTCAAAGTGAAGCTCTTATAAAATAAATAAATTGATAAGGTTTGCGTCCTACTTTGCTTTGTGGCGTTGGATGGATTTCAAAATTTTTTATCACGGCTCAAAATCATTAGGGTTTGATTTTTTATAGTGGAAACACGTTTTTGATTAGGAAACGTTTCTAGAATTTTGGTTTAAATGGGAAACTTGCCCGAAACGTTTTTTAACGGTTTCCTATAGGTTTCGTTTCAGTAACATTTCCGAAACGGGGAAACTCATCTCTGCCCACGTTTCTGTGCAACATAGGTTCATTCTAAATAAGAGGCAGTTTAATGCTATTGGCTATGATTCACAATGTTGATTTCGGCTGCTGTTGGTAAATATTGTTAGATGAAAAATTAACTGGGCAGTTGATTTCTGTCGCCTTACTTTGAATGTGTGTAGTGTTTATATTTTTTCAAGTTGGAATTAAAACTTCTTATATTAATCAGTTTACATATCAGCTAGGTAATGTTTATCTACACTATAAAAGTACTGTAATGAACCCCATTAGGGAGCTTGATAACTTAAGCTTCTAGCCTAGGGATTTATTAACTTTGATTTAGATTTAGATATTGATTTGATATCAGCCTATCTAAATATCAGTCAGTTTCCATCAGTTCTTTTTTCATTGGATATGATGGTTTGTTGAGAATTTTAGCCTTCTAGGAGATATTCATGAAATCTGGTTTGGATTTCCATGTCCTATTTGTGATGTATGCTCCAACCGGACCATGAATTAACTAATCAACTATCATATAACACTCAATAGTATTATTATTGAGCTGGAACTCCAGTCACCAGATTCATGAATTAACCGAAAATAGTGTTGTTAAACTCTCACCTTTACTTTTCTCAAGCATTTAGAAAACTAAAAGAAAGACCACCTTGCTTGTTACGTGTTTGTGTTAATTTTCTTTTTTGCTTTGAATGGATCTTCTCTTTCGATGGACATTTTACTACATTTTGGGTTCTGAGTTCTCTGTTTTTAAACGTTTGGCATTATTTATGCAGGTTCGGAGAGATGGCACCAAAATGTCATTATTTCAAAGCAAAAAGTTATCACAACTTACGGCTGATAATGCTCAATGGGAAGACCGTCAACTTATGAGATCTGGGACTGTTAGAGGTACTGAGGTGCAAACTGAGTTTGACAATGAGGAAGAGCACAAGGTTATTCTTCTTGTGCATGGTAAGGAATCTTTGATAGATTTTCTCCTTTTGTTTATGGAATAAAATATATGCAAGTTTGTTTTACTAAATCATTTTATCAACTTTCATTATGCTCTAGATACAAAACCTCCTTTTCTGGACGGAAGAGTTGTTTTTACAAAACAGGAAGAGCTAGGGTTTTCTAGAGAGAGGGGAGAGAGAACCGAGGGATGAGGAGAGAGAGAGGAGAGAATTGAGAGTGTGAGTAAGGAGAGAGAAACAATGAGAGAGATAAAATTTGATAAAATGAGACAAAAAATTGATTTTTATTTATCTAAATGTGATATTTTTCGACTGAAGAATTAAAAAAAGGCACCTGAAAAACTGACACTCCAAAAAAATGGCATTGTGATAATTTCAAAACTTTTGGATCCTTTTGTTAAATTCTGAATTTTATTTTGGGTGTCTGCCATAATTAACTCAATACTACTTAAATAGGATCCACTTTTTTAAGTTGCATTCTGTTTTTTTTTTAATAAAAATACATATTGATATAGTATTTAATATCAAATAAATTTTGAATTTATTTTAAAATAAAAAAATCAATGAGTAATTTTATTTGAAAATAAATTAATATATTTGATTTTTTTATTAAATTATTTATTTATAAATAAATTTTATGTTTAGAATGAGTAGTGTTTTGTAAATATTTATTTTTTATTTATAAAAATATCCTTGTAGACTGGTAGTTGATATTTAGGTGATAAATTGAGAATGTAGTGTAAGAATAATTTTATCAAATTAATAGAAATGTAAAATTTATTTGCAAATTATATATATTTTTAATAGAATTTACAAATGAATAAAATTTAACTAAAACTAATTTTTTTATTTGCAAATAAAATATTTGAATATTTTAAAAAATCAAAATAAACACAAGAATTGATAAAAATTAATATTTACAAATAAATTTTACACAATTTTATGGAATTTATTTATACCAAATACAGTAAAAGTAGTTTCTTTTTAGAATTGTAATGCTAAGATTTGTTGTAATTTTCACAAAAATAGAAGCAATTAATGCCGAATAAAAGGTTTTCGTAATTTTCATAAAAATAAAAGTAAATTGAGAATTTCATATTTTTACTAAAAAATATATTTTCAACTACTCAAAACCAAAAATAGAACTAAATCGTTTTTGACAGTAAAACTAAAAAAATACATTCGTATATCACAAAAAAATAATATAGAAATGAAATAATAACATAAGAAAACCAGTTTAAAAAAAGAAATTAAAATAAAACAATAATAGTTAAAAAAAATGAAACATATAAGCAAAGAAAAGAGAATAGAGAGATGGAAAAATCGTAGCTACGAAGCAGCATTGCAGTGAGTACTGACTACTACTGAGTACTGACTACTACATACGTGCAGAAACTACCAGAAATCCATCTCATCATCTTCCTCATCACATTAATTTCGGCGATGATCGACTCGCCTGCTTCCATTTTCCCGGACGCGCACACATGTGACCAGCTCAGAGAGAATTAACCTTGGCGTTTCACACACGCGCTGCTACTGAGATCACTCGCTTCTGCTTAGATCTTCCACGCATTCGATTGCAGGTACGGACTCTGCCTCGCTCTCACTGTAGATCTTTATTATTTTTTTTTGTTCAATTCGTTCGCGATGTCGCTGCTTTTGCTGTTTTTAACTGCCATGTCATTTTAACTCTCTGATACGAATGCTAGGAAACAATTCATCGCTTTCAACATACATAGTGGATTTATAATGTGTGCGTGTTTTGATTCGTGTTTGTGAACGACATGTAATTTGAAGGTTTATTCGTGTTTTTAATTTGTTCTTAATAGCAACAATTTAGTTCGTTACTCCGGAGATTGGAACGATAATAGTGAATTTGATCATGTGTAGGGAGAGAGAACTAAATTAAAATGAAATAGCATGTTTGTGTGGATTGCTAATGTATGATTGTTTTGCAATCTCTTATATATATCTAAATTATGTATAGGAAATGATGAATTAATGAATTGGAACTTCTCGATCAAAAAAAATCAATGAATTGGAACTTCAGGAAAGACTGTGTCGCCGTTTGGCGTGAGTTGACGTTCCAATTATGGTGTCCTCTGGGCCTCGAATTCGGCCACCTATGAAGAGGCCTGTATGGATTATTGTGTTGGTTTGTTTGGTGAGCATGTTTCTGATTGGTGCCTACATCTACCACCCAAGAAATTCCGCGGGATGCTATCTGTTTTCGTCCAGTGGTTGTACTGCATTGGGAATACCTGAGATTGCTGCTACCAGGGAATTAACTGATGATGAAATGATTGTTCAAGTTGCGATTAAGGAAATCCTGTGGAGGCCTCCTCTTCAGTCTAATAACCCCAAAATTGCTTTCATGTTTCTGACTCCTGCTACTATACCTTTTGAGAGGTTGTGGCATAAGTTCTTTCATGTAAGTGAACCTTGTTGCTTTATTCTTGTTGTATATTCAGTTTGCTTGGTATGACAATGGTAAACTAAATCGTGCATCGTAAGCAACATTATCAGTTATGTATATTTGTGATAGTTTTATTGAATATTTATTTCTTCACTAAATGAGAAACATGGATGGGAAAGAACTTCTTGTAGAGTTGTGCAAATACCTATATATTTTTTTGTATTTGGATTTTGTATCGAGTATAAACTTAGTTTTCAAGTTTGATCCATTTTAGTGGAAGTAGTTTAGGTCTTTGGGTTTTTTTTAGCTTTCCAGCTGCATGATGTAGCCCACTTACTGAAGTTTTATACTATCCAACCCTGTGATATAGATTAAATGATAACAATAATAACATTCCATCTCTTCATACAGGGCCACGAAGACAGATTCTCTGTTTATGTGCATGCATCAAAGGAACCACTTGCTCATGTCAGTCATTATTTTGTTGGTCGAGACATCCACACTGATAAGGTAAATAAGATACCTGTCATTTACATTTGGCTAATTTTATGAACTTTTCATTTTTCTTGGTAAAGAACATTGCAGTCATGATGGAAAGAATAGTTTAATTTCTTGTTATGTTGAAAATTGATGATTAAATTAGCATCTCATTACATATATGACAGGCTTTAATTCTTGAGTCCCAGAAGGATTCAAGATTTATTAAAATTTTGAATCTGTTTTAGTTTACAGCAGTTTCATGCCTGCTGTGGAATCTCAAGAAACAAGATGAACTGATAGTTGTTGAAAATGTCAGTTATCACTTTTTTTTTTTGCGTACATGTTTTCCATTTTTATTGCCATTTAAGTAAAAGAATCAATGTTTATTGAATAGCATTATATTTGTGAATCAACAGCATAAATAAGTTAATACCATGAACATTACTTCTAGGTCGAGTGGGGTAAAATTTCCATGGTTGACACAGAGAAGAGGCTATTGGCAAATGCGCTCTTAGACCCAGACAACCACCAATTTGTCTTGCTCTCTGATAGGTGATTGGGATGTCAGACATGTTTTTTAACATCTTTGTTAACTTACAACTCTCCTTCATGCTGTCATAATTGTTAATTGGTCCTTTTCTTTGATTTCGTTCCTTTCATTTTTTCTTTTCAGCTGTGTACCACTGCATGGCTTTGACTATATTTACAACTATCTGATGTTCACAAATGTCAGTTTCATTGACAGGTATGTGGAGTCTGTGATGTGGAATGGATATGTTCTTAAGATTGTGAATGTGTCTAATAAACGTATTTGTACTGGTCAAAGAAATCTTATATTTTACCTTGTCTATTTCCTTAGGTTTCATACGGGATTCTTGCTTCTAACTTATCTTCTTTCACCTTTCAGTTTCGAGGATCTTGGTCACTTGGCGATGGCAGGTACTTAGAGCACATGTTGCCTGAAGTTGAAAAGAAGGATTTCCGGAAGGGTGCACAGGTATAAAATGCTTGTTTTTTATGCAGTGGAATTTTGAAGCATATTGATATATTGTTGATTGATATATATTCATGAATAAAGAAAACGAAGTTTTGTGATTCATATGTACTTGAACTGGATAGTAAAGCCCCTTTCTAATATGGGCTTGGAGAACAATGAATGATAAGCTTCTGTATTTCAATATAATAAGTTGTGTTGGAACATTGGTCTCTCTTCAAATTATTTGGTTCAGTTACAATGTCGGTTGGCTCCATGACTAGTTGAAGATTTGATAGCATGATGCTGTTTACGTTAATATGGGGAACTAGCATAAACAATAGATTGTAGGTCAAGGTTTTTTATTTTCTTTTGATTGGGGAATATGAAATAAAACTGTACCCAGTGTGGTTAACTACGTTGTTACACTAACAAATTAATAATTGCTGATGCGGCTATATAAACAGCTAAAGGCTGCAGTACAAAAGATTTGCATTGCTATGACAGTTGCCATTTTCTAGTGAATCTTTGTGGATAATGTGTGTCATATATCTGATTTCATGAGATAGTTCAATGCCTAACTTTGATGAACTTCACAGAGACTGCTTATCTAAACACTTAAAATTACTTATAGATTGGTTTTGCACGGCAATGAGCTTATCATCACTTACAAATCACCTTTGCTGAGACATGCTACTTGTTATCACATGAATTTTATCAGATAAATGTTATAATATATTTATTTTGTGTCATTGTTTGCCTTGTCATATATTTGATGTTTGTGATAAAACACGCAATCAAAACTTGAATCCATACTAGAGATCCCTGCGTTCAAACAGTTATTGGATGTTTTATGATACAATCCACAAATAACAGTTATATTTCTGTCGTTATGACTCTGTGCAATTCAATAATTTCTTTTCTTGTTTTAAGAATTGCTTTAGTAATATGATATTGTGACAGAGCATCTGTAAGGTTTTCATTATAGTGGCTTTTGAGAACATATTGTAAAAATTGCTATCTGTGCATATACAGATGAAAGATTTCTTTTTACGATTCTGATCTATTGCTTTTGTATTTCAGTGGTTCTCAATGAAGCGGCAACACGCAATTGTAGTTATGGCAGACAGCTTGTATTACAGAAAATTTAAGCTATATTGCAGGGTAATCATTATGCGTTTGCTTCTTCTCTTGTAACATGCATTACGGCCTCTAATCATTACTCATGTTTACAACCTTCTGAGCCAAATATGGATGAGCGCAACTGTTATTCAAATGAGCATTATCTGCCAACACTTTTTCATGACAGTAAACAACCATGTTCCTCCAATTGCATTAGAACCATGTTTTATTGTTCCTAATAATTCCTCTATAAGAACTTTGCTTTCTGTTTTCCTTGTCTTTTTATCAGATGATAGATCCAGGTGGGATTGAAAATTGGTGTCTGAAGGGAAGTGGCAGCCAAAACGATACAGGGCTGGCGATGCTACTTACGAACTCCTTAAGAACATTTCAGTAAGTTGATTTCATTATATCTGTTTTTTTTTCTTGAACTGCTGCCTGGTTTTTCGTTATGGTTACTCTTCTATCGGTTGCAGTCAATTGACAGGACCATTCATGTGAAAAGTGAAGCAAAGTTATGAATCTTATTTCTCTGATATTTGTCACTAGCATTACACACGCACACACATGCGCACACAAATCCAGACATTAGTTTAGAACAGGTTTCATTTGTTGATTTATATCTGCGACTGCAGAAGAAAGTAACGGTCACACCATGCTTGTGGAACGGAGTGAAGCGACCTTGTTATTTGTTTGGAAGAAGATTCTACCCAGAAACTCTGGACAAACTGATGTTCCTTTCTCAAATTACTCAACAATTTAGATTCTACTTTAGTTCTCTTATTCGTTGATTGGATCAAATCTATTCTTCGTCGAGCCTTCGCATAGCATCGGTATGTAATTTAACGTAAAGCTCCTAGATAATGATGCTTAACAAGGAGAGAAATCGGAGTTTTTGAAGATAAGCTGAAGTTGAGAAGGCTGCCATCTTCACTTTGCTGCTTCCTCCTGGATTTTCGAAATGTTTGGTATACAGTCTGCTCACTGTTACATTCTTGACACTCCAGAAAAAGCAGGTAGAGCTTGCCAAGAGCGAGTTAAGTTTCCGAGTTGGAAATGGTGTCAGGGTTGCAGCCATATAGACTGGGAATTATGATTTATGTTAGTCCTCTAGGATTGTAATAAATCTCTAGAATTGTTATTTTGTTTTTGCCATGAGCAGGAATATTATTTCAGTTTCTTACTTGGATATTGATGGTTTTAATTTTGTTATTCATAATAACAATATTACTATTCTTCGTAATGACATTTATTATGGAAAAACAGTGTTTAATAATGGTCTATATAATCTGGACATAAATAGTTATGAGCCTATATATAATATAAATACAAAATGGGTTAAATTAAATGAATTAAATTCAGTATACTTCTGGCACTGTCTTTTAAGACACGTAAGTGAGAAACGTATATCAAAATTTCACAAAGAAGTAGTTCTTGGATCTTTTAATTTGGAATCATTTGACACATTTGAATCTTGTTTACGAGATAAAATGACAAAAAATTCATTCAAAAAAAAGAGTGAAATGGTTAGTGGTTTATTAACTTAATACACTCTGATAAACGTGGAGTGCGACTGGATTTTCGAAATGTTTGGTATACTGGAGTGCGACTGTGTGAGTGAAGTTGGTCAACCCAACGAGTTGACTGACGTCTTGAAAATACGGTCATTTATGCTTTCGCATCCAAAACAACAAACCGAGGCCTAGCTGGCACCAAATACACGTGGCAACATTCTAACCTTTCATTCTCTTTGATACTCTTTCTCTCCGAAGATCAGCCGTCAAAGGTATATCCAAGATCGATCCACACCGTTCATTCAAATTCCCTAGCTTTAAAGCGCGGGAAAACGAACAATATTAACTCATCAGGCGAAACCGTCCCCACTTACGATCTTGCAGACACACAGTCTCTCTCTCTCTCTTCAACATGGCTCCGAGGAAGCGGAAGGGTGCTACTGAAGCGGAAGGGACTAATACGACGACGTTTAAGAGGGTCACACGGAGTCATACTCGCGGTGACACTAAGGAGAAGGTTGAGGAAGTAAAGCCGGAGAAGAAGAAGAAGAAGAATGCTGTGAAGGGGAAGGCCAAGGGCAAGGAGGAGAATACGAAGCCGGAGACGGATGCTGAGCAAAAGGATGGAGCTTCTGGAAAAGGTGAAGTGGATCAGGCCGCCGAAAATGACGTTGAAGCTGAGGCGGACGACGTCAGTGGCGGTGGGCCTCTCAAGGGGAAAACCGTTGTCGTTGAACACTGGTCAGCTGTGGCTTTTCTTCTTCTTCTTCTTCTTCTTCTTCTTCATGCTTCCGTTTTTCCTTTTTGGTTGTTTGGTTAGTGAGAAAATCGATGAAAAGAAAACAAATTGAAGATTAGAGTATTTTTTGCTGGGCTATTTATTTATTTTTACTTAATTAAAGTGCTATTTCTTCGTGATTTTATAATGGTTGTAGTTATTTTGTTTTTTCTTTTTGTGTATTGTATTGAGACTGAAAGTGAGCAAATCAGAAATGCGTGTAATAAATTTAGGGTTTGCGTTTGGTTGCTAAGAAAAAGCGAGCAATGAGGGAGCCGTATTTTCCCGTCTGATTCTCTGTTTGGTTACATAGAAAATGGAGGAAAGAAGAAAAATGTGAACTTTTTAATTGAGATTTCAGTACTTTCCTTTGCCATTAGGGTTCGATACAAAATGAAATGTGAGCTTGCTTTGTTCCCAACTTGAATGTTTCTGTTGATACAGAGACTTTCGATGTTGGTACAGACAATTACAAAATCGAAGAGCGCAATCCATGTCAGTATTTTGTCTCTTCTTGTCTATTGGAGTGTTTAAGCCGTGAGTGATTTTGCAGTCGTGATGTTTGATGGAATTAATAAAGTAGAAGTTCTTTTCTTTATGTAGATGGTTTTCTTTGACCAATTTTCTGCCTCTTGCAGCACTCAATGCACCCAGTTCAAGAAGAGAGCGATTATGGTTAAAGACGGTCTGATGAATGCTGTCCCCGGTGTAACTGTTCTTCTTAATCCTGTTAAGGTATCTTTAGCTTTTTATAAGTTTTGCATTAGGTTTTTGTATGACTTTCTCATGCTGCCAATAAATGTTTTTAGTTCTGTTTGTTGCTTACCTGATATCCATTTCCGGTATAGAAAGGAGAAAGTGGTTTGATGTTTGGTGGTTTTACTTCTGAAAGTTTTTTGTTAGCCCACTTATTGTGATTTAATTTACAAGGAATGTTGACATCTACTTAATTAGAAGGATCTTCTTTTCAGTATGTTCTCAATACTTGGTTAATCAGCGGAATTATATTTAAACTTCATTTAACTTCTGTTTTGAGTGCACCTTGGAAAATTTTCATTTTATGGTTAAGGTTCTATTTCTTGATTATATGTTTTGATTACACCTTGGGAATTTTTCATATTATCACCAGAATTTTGTGGCCATACATATGAAAAAAAAAGTGCTCTTTATCATTTCACTAAATTATTATGCCTACCTTTTTCTGTTTCTACCTTATATTTATGCTAAATTCATATGGCGTGTTTGGTTTGAACAGCCCAGGAGGGGATGCTTTGAGATACGGGAAGAAGGTGGAGAGACATTTGTTAGTCTTCTGGTAAAATTAACAGCTTAATAGCGTATAAACAGACAAAATTACTTCTTTTTATGTTATCACATCTTCTGTAACGGCTGCTAGACTTTTTAGAGCAAGATGCTTTAGTTTCTTTTGGAATTTATACATAGAAAATCGAGGGAAAATATCAAAACTATTGACTTTCTAGAGCAGATGCTATCCTGCAGTAGACAATATACTTTACAAGATTGTGAAAACATGAAGAATAGTGGTTAAAGTCATGAACTAGGGACTTTATTAGCAGAATTATCAATATCTTTTGTCTCAATTCCCCGAGCTGATTCCGAAACTTCTCTTTTCCCCTTCTGCTTTAAACAGATGTATAAATCATAATAAAGGATTGGCCACGACATGAATCATGAATGATTCTTTTTATTGCTAGAAGTTTATTTCTTGATATGTTTGTTTTATGTATGATGATGATTCCAATTAAACTCTGCTGATCTTTGGAGCTATCTCCAGTTTCTCATCCCTGATTGTTATTAACTTTGCAGGACATGAAGCGTCCGTTTGAACCAATGAAGAAACTCGTCATGGAAGATGTCATTGCAAGTATAATTGACAAGATTAGAGGATGAATCAAGTCAGGGCGTTCTTTTGGTTGCAGAAACAGCTCTTTTGTAGAAGTTAACCTAGTTATCACAGTTCAACAGTACAGATTTCTGTCGATTTTTGTGTTAATGTTTCTAGTGTTATATTTTCCATTCTCTGAAAGTTCCAACTAGGCTAACAGCCTAACAGACTACGGTTGTATTTTGGATAGCTAGCTTAGACAAGCTCATATGGTGATTGGTGAGCCGATTTACAGGTGGATTTCAGTTGACTGAAATTTGCTAATGACGACCAAACAGAACTTTTGATATGTGGGCTGTTCTTCATTAGCATTGATTTTGGGTCCTGTTTTACTTTGATTTTGGCCACCAGGCGGTTATTTCTTCGTTTTTATTTTGTCAGCGAAGTGTGGCCCGTTAGATTCTTGTGAAAAGAAGTATATGGATTACATGGATTTGGAAATTTTAGAATTGACGTAAACAAAAATGAAATGTAAAAAGATTAAAAAATAGTGAAATTTACAGTTTGGCCTGCTTCTGTTCAAATAGCAGTTTAAATGAACGTGTAGAATGATCTTTCTTTGCATCAGCACAAAATTATACACTTCCATAAATTGCTTTCCAGGCCAGTTTAACTTAAAATCTCATAATCGCATTGGCAGCTACCAATCCCACCAACACTGCAGCAGCGCTTACGTGCAAGCCTGAAGCGGAGCTTGGAGGGGGAGCATCGGCTGGTGTTGAATCAGCGCCTGGTCCATCGGCAGGAGCATCACTGATGGGCTGGTGCATTTGCTGGTGTATCACTTGGAGCTTCAGTGGGTGCCTCATCAGCTGCTGGTTCCTCAACGGCTGGTGCAGGGGTGTCAGCAGGAGATGCAGCAGGTGTTTTGGCCGATGGGACGGGGGCGGGAGCCTTCTTGGGAGCTGCACCAGGTGTTGGTGGTGGAGCCACGTTCTCAATCCCTGGAGCCTCAATAACACCACTGACTTGGAGCACAGAGATGTTGTAAGGCTGAGAAGTGATGAGACCCTCCAGTGAGGCGGTAAGTGGAGCACCTTTGGCTGCGGAGCCGAACATGATTCCATTAGGAGTTTTGGTAACATTCAGAAAACCTTGTTGATCATCTGCGCCAAACCTTGTGTTTATCTGACATGTCAACTATAAATTTCCTTGGTGCATGGGTGTGTTATGCACCAAACCTAGGCAAAATTTTTTCGTTTGTTATTAATAAATTAAGTAAAAGTAAATAGCAAATTGGTAGATTGGTTGTCATAGATATCTCCTCCGAAGTCTAAATTCGCAACAAGTTGTCACGACCATGACCAACATTGCGTATATATGGGCATGCATCGCATATAAAGTGCATAGTTTGTGCATTTATTTGGCATTGTATATGTTAGTCACATGTTTTATACAGTTTTAGAATATCTTA
>CAODLS010930162.1:0-12403 GCA_948243855.1 Flueggea neowawraea | reverse complement strand
ATATAATTCCTTTTATCGTTGTGCTTTTACTATCAAGTCACGCACTTGATGAAGTAAGGAAGAATAAACTATTCATGGAGTTTTATCTTCATAAAACATATTATATTTCATAGAAATGAAATATCTCTTTATTAAATAATTGAATGACAGTGTATATTAATGATTGGACTAGGGCACAATTCTAACTGTATCTATGTCCTAAGTGATATCCCATATGCATAATTAGTAAAACGTGATTATCCTCTTAGCAACATACTAACATTTGCTTGTTATCATTCCATGATAACAATCGATTAGGGACTTTTAGAATAGTATTCCTTTTACCTTATGGTTTCACTATCAAGTCACACTTGATGAAATAAGGAAGAATGACCTATTCATGGAAGTTTTATTGTTATAAACAATATAATATTTTATATATATGAAATGAAATGTCTCTTTATTAATAAATATAATGACAATGTATATCAATGATTGG
Source organism: Flueggea neowawraea (assembly GCA_948243855.1). Lineage (NCBI taxonomy): Eukaryota > Viridiplantae > Streptophyta > Magnoliopsida > Malpighiales > Phyllanthaceae > Flueggea > Flueggea neowawraea. The sequence goes on along the minus strand of CAODLS010930162.1, from coordinate 11,925 downwards.
ACTATGACACAAAACTAACAAACCTTATATTGCTTAATGTTTTTTTTGATCTCAAGTAGATTGATATAACAAATGACATTGATAATCCCTTCAACAATTCATTTGTGTATGCGTACATTCCATCAATCCTACTCATCAAGTGGCCTAGAGATATCACTCTTCGTAAGAGGAACAAATTCATCACTCTCACTCTCATTCCTCTACAAGATTCAGGACATATTCAATTATAAACTTTATTGTTACCTTGTTACAGATGACGTTTGACTAATTTAAAACATGTGATTCCTCACGTAGGAGTCGATAATGAGTTTCAGTTAGAGGACTCAAATATCACCACTGCATAGAAGCTACTTGTGACATCAATCTATCAAGTGTTTTCATAACATGTCAGTCCAATACATATTCTCTAACATTTAACAACATACTAACCTTAGTTTATTATCTCATATCCATAATCAGACAAATGTGATTATCCATTTAACAACATACTAACCTTAGTTTATTATCATTCCCATGATAACAATTGGTTATAGGCATTTAGAATAGTATTCATTTTTACCTTAGGGTTTTACTATGGAGTCATAATTGATGACATAAGGAAGAATAAACTATTCATGAAAATTTATCTTCATAAAACATATTATAATATTTCATAGATATGAAATGAAATGCCTCTTTGTTAAATGATAAATAACAATGTTCATGAATAATTGGACTAGGGCACAAAACTAACACTTTCAATCCTTTTGGGGTAAGTTCAATTTATCTAAAACTATACCAAAAGTCTGTTCAATTTCTAGGTCTGAATGCTCTCCGGGGATGAACCTCGACCTTTGACCTTCGTTTGTTTTGCAGGATTTGCAAAGGCAATTTAGACTTTGAAGATTTCGAGATCGTTGTTGATTTGAGGCAACAACCATACTTGTATTTCTCTTTTGTTAATTAATAAAGTTGAGGTATTTTCTACTATAAAATTGATAAAGAGTGATCTACGGAATAAAATTGATTATCAATGGTTAAATTATTGTTTAGTCATACATATTGAAAAAGAGGTATTTAACAATGTTAATAATGATTTAGATGATATAAAAAAAAAGTGTTTATATGTAGAAATACTATACAAGTGTCAAATAGCTTGAATTATACTAAAATGGACCACATGGACCGAGAGGGATGAGTATAACGCATATAATATTTTTATAGGCGCACTTGGCACTTGGACAAGTGTCACATGAAAGTGGTTAACTTGGACTTACATGTACCTCGTCGCTGATGACACAATTATATCACATTTATTTTGCTATTTTTCTTATTGTAGTTTTTTTTGGTCTACTCTTAACCCAACACGGGGAGGAATTAACGCGCACACCCAAATTTCAGCATACTGCCGGTGAGATTTGAACCCGGGTGGCTAAAAGCCACGTCCAGGGCTTTCACCAGTTGGACTACAAGCCCTCGGCTTCTTATTGTAGTTGTTAACTGCACGTGGTGGTGCACTAATTGCAAAAATGGTCATAAACTATGGATAGCAAAAAGATATATAACCTCTTTTTACAGTAGAAGAAGAGAATATCCAGTGAGAAGATATTCACTACAATCCTGCCAAAACACCAATATGTGCTTTGTTTATTTTCAAATGCAAATATTACTTCATTGTATCCTAAAAAGAATGTATGAAACCTCATTATAAATTGAATGAAAATATTATCTTTAGTAAAGTGGCAATATTACATGCTTTCCATTCATTTTCTGATTCAATTTCGGAGGTTTCGGTCTTACAAAAATCTATCTATTGGCCACGAAGGCTTCATTAAGATCAACAACTTTGACGAAATTACACTCCATATACTTTTTTTACATTTTGATTTCAATTTGTAACAGTAAGGGATTATGTATTCTATTATAGAATATTTTAATTTATATTTCACAAATCAACAATTTAGATTTCCCAAATAATCAATTTCTCTCTCCTCTCACTCCATCTCAAACGCATCACCTATCTCTCGTCTCTCTCTCATTTTTGTCTTTCTCTATCTGTAAAACCCTAACCACATCGTTTCCCTTCTCCTCTGCCATCATCCCTCTCATCTTTCGTCACTCTATCTCTCTTCTCTCATCCCTTCTCTTGGCTCTATTGTATCTCTCTAATTTTGTTTCGTCATCCTCAACATCATCTTCTTTCTTCGTTGTTGTCCTCGTCGAATAAGGTTGTTTCCTATCGTTGTTGAACTCATCGATGACACTGAAGGACTTGGCAGGCACAACCACGTCGGTTTGGGAGGCAGCTTCATCAGATTGATGGTGGATGGCGGCCTCGACCTGGGTCAACCAGTCGCTAGTAACAACGCCATAGTGGGCAGCACATGTCTGATAGTAAGTGGAGACCTTAGGATTGGGGTTAGGGTTTTGGAGAGAGTTAGTCATGGAGAGACTAAATCAGTCTCGTACTCTTAATGTACTCGTTTTGATTAATATTTATGATTTATTATCATTTTTTTGACTTTATACTCCACATGTACTCGTGTTGTACTCGAATAGCAAAGAAAACATAAAGGTTTTGGTTTTATACTCTATTTTGTTGATGTTTTGTTGTATTTTTTTTTGTTATTTGTACTCGTATTGTACTCCACATGTACTCGGTTATACTAGTCAAAAGATTTTCAGTTTTTTTGTTATAATAATTGTACTCATATTGTTCTCTACTTGTACTCGGTTATACTAGTCAAATGAGCATTCATTAACACTAGTCTGTGCTTGGATTGTACTCATCTTGTACTTAGTATTTACTGGTCAACAAAGCCTTTATAGCACTACTCTATACTTGAGTTGTACTTTGTACTCGGTTTGTGTTCGAGTTGTACTTTTTCTCAATGGTTTAAATAGTTTGGTCAAAATACAGTCAATGCGTAGTCAACACACAGTCAAACTGTTATATTTGTGAATTTTTAATTCCATGTTTCTATTTTTGGTAAGTTTTTCAATTAATGTTGTATTGTATAAATTGTTTTTTCTTTTGTTGCATATTTTTGTACATCACCCGACAACTTTAGGTTTATATATATATATATATATGGAGAGAGAAACTTACTTTTTTTTGTCTGTAAAAAGGGGAGCCGTGGGCTACCGATAGTGGAGTACCCCTGCTGGACGTGGTCATGCAGGCAAATACTCCCCATCGTGGAATGTTAATTTGTTCGGTGGTGGCCAAGAGACACTCACCACGATAACCGCTAGGAGCTGGCGTTAGCCTATTGGCGCGGAGATATCCGAGGCCAACCAAGAAACGGGTGTGTCTCGAACTCTGGTGGGAGACACTGGGACAATGCTCATTTCCACCAAACCACCTCCCAGGAAGTAAGAGAAAAACTTACTTTTTTTTTGTCAGCAGAAATAAGAGCTGGAGGCTACCGATAGTGACATACCCCTGTTGAGGTGACTATGCAGGCAAATACTCATTGTTGTGGAATGTTACTTTGCTTGATGGTGATCGAGAGAGATTCATCACAATATTCACTAAGAACTGACGTTAATATATTGGCGCGGAGAGAAAAACTTACTTTGACGTTGTGATGCTGATGAAATCAAATGTTAAATACTAATAGGAATTCAAATTATTCATATCATGGAAATTAAATATTCAAAAAAGAATTATCGAAATTACTTTTAACGTTTTGATGCTGTTGAAAGAGATAGAGCTTCAATTGCATAATTTCAAAGAGCATCGTAGCATGTTCTAAGAATAATTATCGAATCCAACGATGGCCTACGCGGTTTGCTGTTTCAAACCACATTTGTCGGCTTTCATGATCCATTCCGTGCAATAATTAATGGATTGCTCTTCTTTTGACCTGGCCTCCTTATCTTATCAAGAAAACATCTTTGACTACTAAAGTATCAATTTAGTTTTAGATTAATGGAAACGAATCAGTATTTTTTGTTATTTTAAATACTTTAATGATTTTTAATTATTATTACTTCAATCGTTGAATATATTTTTATAAGTAATTTTAATTATTTTCATTAAAAATTAAATATAAAACATTATAAATCTAAAATTTTATTCTAATACTGATGAGTAAAAGTCCATTAATTATTTAATTATTTATTAATATTCAAATATTCTGAAATATACGTTGATTTAATTTTAGGCTTGAATTGTTAGCATATATGGATTGACTCTCCATTTTTTCACAATATGGAGAATCAATTTACATTTTTTCCCTAATTCAATTATTCAAGTTCATTTTTAACGATAATCAAATATTAATTTTTACGCTCCCAAAATTCTTGTCCAAATCAATCATTCTAAACATTGGGTATCAACTTTTTTTTTTTGAACTCCAGAAGCATTACTACCATATTTTGACCATATGATCATATATTAATGTCAGTCATATCGCATCGATACGTACTTGAAAAGGTGTTCAATTCAAGACCAACATTCTCCATTTAGCCTTTTATTTCACCTTCTTCTTACAGGAACTCCCTCTTCTTCTAACGTCTCCACGAGCCATCTGTGTTTTCTTTACAACAATCATTGCTATTTTCTTGAACCCGACAACATGTATTGAGTTTATAATCAACAAACACCAATTTCAACTCCACCAATGTTCTCATCAATGGCAATGCCACAATTGAGTATTCTTCAATCCTTTCTCTCACAAACGACACCACTTTCTCCATTGGTCGTGCCTTCTACCCTTCAAAGATCTCTACAAAGACACCAAACTCGTCCACACCTCTTTCTTTCTCTACCTCCTTCATTTTCTTCATTGTACCTTACAAGAACCTCCTTCCCGGCCACGGTTTTGCCTTTGTATTCATGCCTTCCATAGGCATGGAAGATGCTACCTCAGCTCAGCATCTTGGTCTTTTCAATCTCACCAACGATGGTGACATTAATAACCCTGTTTTTGGTGTCGAATTTGACACTTTCATGAACCAAGAATTCAAAGATCTTAATGATAACCTTGTCACTGTTGATGTGAACTCACTTACATCTATTGTGCAACGAAGATTCCGAGTTCAAGGAATTGAAGCTGAATAATGGTGTTAATTATCAAGTTTGGATTGATTATGTTGATTCAAGAATCAATGTTACTATGGCTGAGGCCGGAGCAGTTCGGCCTAAAACGCCTTTGATAACTGAGTATATCAATTTTTCGAGTGTTTTCTTGGATGAAATGTACGTTGGCTTCGTTGGAGCAACCGGGAGATTGGTTCAAAGTCATAAGATATTGTCTTGGAGCTTCAGCAATTCAAATTTATCGATTGGCGATGCTTTGATCACTCATAATTTGCCATCTTTTGTTCCTCCAAAGAAATCAGTTTTCCAATCCAAAGCCTTCATTGTTGGTCTTAGCGTTAGCTCTTTCTTGGTTTTCGGGTTCGGAGCTTTGACATATGTGGTTTTTAATAGGAGAAACAAGAGAAAAGAGAACAATAGAGAAAGAACTGAAGATTGGGAAATGGAGTATTGGCCTGATCGCATTGATTATCAAGAAATTTATGTAGCAACTAAAGGTTTCAATGAAGAAAAAGTGATTGGATTCGGAGGACATGGGAAGGTGTATAAAGGTATTTTAGGAAGAGTAGAAGTTGCTATAAAGAGTATTTCTCTTCAAACAGAACACGGATTTCAAGAGTTCTTGGCTGAAGTTTCAAGCCTAGGAAGAGTGAAGCACAGAAACTTGGTAGGTGTCAAAGGTTGGTGTAAGAAAGAGGATGGAAGCTTATTTGTAGTGTATGACTACATGGACAATGGAAGCTTAGACAAGAAAATCTTTGATTGCAAGGAGAGTTGCTTGTTGAGTTGGAAACTAAAGAATTAAGGTGCTAAAAGATGTGGCAAATGGGATTTTATATTTACATGAGGGTTGGGAATCTAAGGTTTTACATAGAGACATTAAAGCAAGCAATGTATTACTCGACAAGCACATGAATGCAAGGTTAGGAGACTTCGGACTGGCCCGAATGCACCATCACAAAAGTCCGGCAAGCACGACACGTGGTTGGCATGGCAGGTTACATCGCTCCGGAGATTATCCGAACGGAACGAGCTTCGACGGCAACAGATGTGTTTAACTACGGAGTCTTAATATTAGAGGTGGTATGTGGTAGGAGGTCAATTGAAGAAGGTAAACCAAATTTGGTTGATCATGTTTGGAGACTATTTGAGAGAGGAGAAGTTAATTGTGCTCTAGATGAAAGGTTAAGACAAAAGGGTGGTTATAGAGAAGAAGAAGTTGAGAGAGTGATTCAATTGGGGTTGTTAAGTGCATATAATGAACCTAATGTTAGACCAACAATGAGACAAGAGGTGAAGGTTTTAGAAGGGTCTATAGAGAATAGTGTTGAGACACAAGAAGAGGGAATTGAAGTTCATTTACTTGAGACAATTATGAGAAAAAATGGGATGTGGTCTCGGTTGCAACGTAATTTTGGTGATAGACAATCAACATTGGGTCACATTTTGACATCTTTGACGTCTCCTTTGTCTCTTGCTAGCTCGGATCTTATAATTGAAGGGCGGTAATGCTAAAGAAATTGGTTTGGCAAATTTTTTAGCTGTGTTTGATGCCAATTTTGTAATTTTCTTGTTTGTACAGTTTAATCAAGATTTTTGTTCTCTCTTTTGCATTAGTTTGTAGTTCCAACATAAGAAAATTATTTATTTATTGTATTCGCAATGATGAATTGAATCTGTAATTTGAGATGTAACGATTAGGTAATATTTCAGTTAAAAAAAAACGACTTGGTAATATTAAGTGTTTAAGACATAGTATACTATGACAAATATTTAAATCCTTTATCAATTGAGGGGATAGATCAGTTGGGAGAACGTTAGACTAAAGATCTCAAGGTCGCGTGTTGGATCTACGCTCACTGCATTTATTTTTCTTTCACATTTTCAAAAGTTACATAAAATTACAAAATATCCATCAAATTATCCTAAATCTCGGAAAATCCTCTTTGTTTAAATTCAAGAAGAGAACCCAACAAATTATCCTACCATTACCACTTCACACTTTCACTTTTTATGTAAATTACAAATGATCCTCAAATTGTCTCAAATTCTGAAAAAATGGCTTTGTTTAAAAAAAATTGCAGAAAACTTGAAAAAAGTATGGAATACTATATTACCTATCATACTATAGGAGCTTAAAGGAGAAAAATCCAAACATGAAAACATATGGAATGTTGTAGAGTCAATTCTAGCTCAAAAAACAGAATTAGAATTCCAAATCCAATTCTACAATTCAAATAGACCCTTATTGTTCTGAAATTATTTTTGTACCATTTTTTGGGATAATTTTTGTGTTTATATTACATGTTATCAAGAAAAAAAAAATTGTTGCCTAAAAAGAACTCTGAATTTCAAAATAAAAATAACATATTGTTTGAGACCTCTTAATTGTCTCCAACAAAGAAGTCATGAGTTCGGTTCTCGTTAGAACAAGTAAATTGACTTATCAAAGAGGAGCTGGTGTTTATCAATTCATGAATATATAAACATCTTCAATGATGGTATGATGTAATGAAACAAAGCGTATTTCATTAAGCACATATGATTTCTTCCATTCTAAGGCCTTGTCTTTTCGTAGACCAAATCAAAATTTGTGGTCAAGTTGACCCTAAAACATACTTTTCTACACCTGACTTCTACATCTCTGCATTAGTTCCGTGGCTTCCAATTTGTTTTGACTAGTAAAAAAATGCTGTTCTTAGAACATAAATGCTTTCAAAATCTAACTACTTGATCAATTTTTCCATTCCCCTATTTTGAACAATAAGTTAAATGATGGAATGCCTCTTGCGAGGCACTACGTATGAACTAATCTCTGTTTTGCAAAGAAAAGGGTATCCACTGTACATAGAAGATACTAAAAAACTCCCCGGAACTGTCAGTTAGCCGGTTTCGTGACCAGAAACTCCGCACCTCTACTGCAGAAGAGTAATACAGATTCTGTTGTTGGTCTATCTACATCAACGCCTCGAGACAGAGATCAAATTCTCTGCAGCTTGCTTTCCTCGCAGCTTTCCAACTTTTGTTTTGTCAAGTCGCCTTCGATTGAATTCTTGGATCCGGCGATCATGCTCTTTTAGCATTTGTTCCATGTTGTTTGATGGAAGTAATGGACCAGAGAGATAAATCTTGTTTCCCCTTGTCCCTCCACCGTACTGAGATGTCACATGAACAAGATAACAATATTATAATCATTAATTCAAGAAAAGAGTAACAGTTCCAAGAAGTTGATGCAAACTAAAAAAAATAGGCAGTTCAGAACTATTTGCATCAAGATGCTAAGTCTAAGAGAAAATTAAGATGATTAGCGCTATCAATTTATGAATTTTACGAGAAAATCTTGTCGTAAGACTGTCAGTGGACCAGACAATTTCCTTTCAAAAGCATTTTGGTATGAGGTGGAACAGGTCCATATTTTTTGTTCCTACTACAAAAAGAGATGCATATGAAATATGTTTGCATGGTTTTTGCGAAATTTAAACTGATGAATAAAGTCAAGAAACTTACCAGAATTTGCTCCCTAGAACTTGATTTTCCACCTTCTACATTTGAACAGTCCATCTTCTGTGTCTGAAAATTTTGATCCTGATTTATTGAGTGGTCCAGTCCATGTGAAAGCCTCTGAACTCTTGTTGCTTGCTTCACCATTACTGGTTGCGAAGTACCAGGTTTTTCCTGGCAATCTTCAGGCAACGAAGTTCTGGCTGCAAAACCAGACATTGCTGATAAGTTGGTTCTGGGCTGTAAGCCATGAGAGCCATCGAGATCCTTTCCAATTTTGGTCCAGTTGGCCCCATTGACCAATGGTCCTGAATGTGAAACTTTCTCGCGCTGATGCTCCAACAAATCTCGTTCTTTTACAGTTTGATGTTTTTTTGATGGATCAACCAGAAAACCAGAAACAGTTTGCTCCTTGTGCAAGTTGAATATCTCACTTCTGCTGCTTGAACTAGAATTACGCCCCTTCTGTAATTGGAGAGCAAAATGATAAGGAAAGTAAAGTTGAAATTGGTTAAATAAGAAATATAAGATGATATAATGATCAACAAAATACACGAACAGAAAGAGAACAATAGACATAAGAGACGCTTCCCATTTCCAACATACAAAAGTGTTTAGAATCCTATTCTAAAGTTTGCACACAATTATTGCAACAATCACATAGGACCCTTTCCCTCCAAAACACTTATGTGAGGCTCAAGTCGCTTTGCGCAGAAATTACACCACTATAAAATGAAAATTACCTGTTGACAAAACATGTCATTTAACGAAGAAAAGGATAAATGGAAAAGCTACTATGTTACCATGGGAAGGGAGTTACCTGAGATGCAGTTAACATAGGATTGATGTTAGGTGCCAAGCCATCTACTGATACTTTTTGTCCAGTTTCCCTGCCTCTAAGTGCACGTTGCCTATCAAAGCACATGACAGATCAACCAACATTACATTTTTTTTCCCATTTCCGAGTGAATCTATCTTTGGAACAACTTAAAACAAGAAGCAAGTTGAAAAGGCAACATCAACATCATAAGTTAATAGTAAAACAGAACAAACAAATGCACCATGCATAAAGAGGCCAATACACTCTCATGCAAATGCGAAAGACCTGTAAACAGAATTTAAAAAAAAAACATATACAACTGTAATTTGCAAAAGTGAATCCATCAACTTTTCTGTTCCAAAATTCACAGCCAAAAATGATTTAAGAATAATATCTCAACACGTCACTGATATAGAAACAGCAAATAGTGATATATTTACATCATATGGGCATATAATGCAACAAAATATGAAACTATTCCTTCAGAGATGAAAAATATTGGACAAAAGTGACTATCAAAATCAATGACAACCAACTGAAAAAAGATACCTTTTTGCTTCTTCATCTCGCAGTTTAGCATCAATCTCTTTGCTAGGAGGATACTTCGGCAAACTTGAAGGATCACAAGCAAATGGTTTCGTTGTAAGGAACTGTAGAGAGTAGAGGCAAGATGTTAATATTCAAGCGAGAAATTAATCAAATACCTTATACCTTACATAATCAGAATTTGTAAAGTCCTCTTTGAAATATGAGAAAGCAAAACAATTCATTATAGCTCATCAGCAGTATTGATGAGAGTGAATACTAACTGTAAGCAAATGACATTAACTAAAATTAAAAAAAAAAGGGCCATAAAGGTTAGAAAACTAATGACAGTTGAAAGAAATTTCAGCAGACCAAAGTACCATACAAATGATTTTCCATCCTTGGGTTAACGACGGAGATATATTATATTATCAGTCATCAAAATGAAAAACAAAACATGTCATCAAGACATAGGAAGTAGTTTAGCTCAAAAAAATTAAAGAAATCCAGCACTATTATGGCACAATAAAGGTTACAGATTTGGAAACAGCTTTCAGAAGATAAAATAGCAATTGACTAACATTTGCTTATACAATCACATAATTTTCTCAAGTAACAGAAGAAATTCATACCTCACTCCTGAGAGCAATAGCAGCAGTTCCTCGCTGTGTTGGATCCATGGAAAGTAAGGTCTCCATGAGCCCAACAGCAGTAGCAGGAAGGTCTTTAAATGTTTCGGCAACACACCGTCTGTATGGTTGTTGAGGCCTGATCGCTGATGAATGAGGTAATTTGCATTTCCTCCAATAATCTTCAGAGGGTGAACCACATAGTTTGAATATCTTATGCAATTGCTCCACCTACAAAAGAGAAACAGACTAAAGCTGCAGTCATTTCATATTCAATAATGTCGATTATAAATGACTACCCTTAGTATATAGAAATTAAGCCCATTCTATGTTATCAAGGGGCTTACTAGGCGACCATGTGAAGAATAATGCTAAACTGGATTGAGAAGTTGAGAAGTTTTATTTGGCCATTTCTTATCCCAAACAAAGAAGAAAAGGTTTATTGTAATGCAAAGGACTATCCTATCTGAAAATAGATTATTTGATTAGATCAGCTTTTTTTTTTTTCCATTGTGATTCCTCACAGCCACATGTGAGGACACAGGACTGAGCACTTGTTAACATGGAACCTCATAGATAAACAGCTATTATACATTACACATAGAAAAGAGCAACAATAAAAACATTAACAAACAAGGTACCTCTGTTGTTCCAGGCAAAATAGGTTTGCCAGCATATAACTCTCCAATTATGCAACCAGTGCTCCATAAATCTACAGAGACATCATAGCGAGAGGCTCCAAGTAATAGTTCAGGTGCTCTATACCAAAGGGTCACTACACGACTTGTCAATTGGGCATTACTTTGAGGATCGAAGAAACTTGCTAAGCCAAAATCCGCAATTTTCAGTACACCATTGTCATCAATAAGAAGATTTGAGCCCTTTATGTCTCGATGTAGCACACCCTGACTATGGCAATAGTCAAGTCCAGTTAAAAGTTGCCGCATGTAGCATTTGATCTAGAAGAAGATGAGCATAGTGTAAGCAAAAATATAATACTATAAAATCATTAAATTACATATCTGCCAACAAGCCAATTTGGATCCCAATGAGGAAGGGTCATGGGAGCAAGAATTTGGAGACAGTCCTACCCTTCACAATCTTTGCATGACGTGACTGCTCACATATTTCAGATTTGCATCCTAGTGGTCACAGACTCAAGACCCTTAACTAGTTTACCATGCTATGTCCCCAAATCAATGAACAAGTTGAGATATAAAATTTGTTTGATATTCTAAAATATGTCAATGAGAAAAATAAATAATTAGAGAAGACTGAGACAATCAAAGCAAGAGTACCTGTGGCTCAGAGAACTTGTTTCCAGGAATTGAGGCAAGGCCTGTAAGATCATGTTCCATGTATTCAAGGATAAGGTACAAACTAGAAGATGTCTGGGATGTTATCAGTCCTTCCAGTTTTATTAC
>CAODLS010930105.1:0-14245 GCA_948243855.1 Flueggea neowawraea | reverse complement strand
AGAGTCGAGTTAATTTGCTGTCTCGGTAGGGAACATGAACACCTTCTTTTCGCTTTTTCTCATCACCTAATGCGCTAATGACATTACCAAGTGCAAGGAGACCCTTATTAATGTGAATACCTGCTCATGAAAACAAAATTGATGGTCTCATCAATTAACTTTGATTAAAACAGCAATGATCAAGCGAGGCATTGATAGATTAATATGTATACACCTACCTTCTTTCAAACGAATGCCATCAGAACCTGTTCTTTTTGCTCTTTCAGAACCAGCCAGATCTACCAAATGGAGTTTCGCGCAGAAATACTCTTCACCCATATCCTCATCTGAAGTGTCATTAACAGGAGAAACTGAATGGAGTTTGCGCATCTGTTCTAATGTGATCGTGAATATGGCATGTGACCGACTTTTATGAACATGCAGAAGAGAGACATTCATTAGATTATGAACTTAGTTTCTATAAAGCTATCATGGCGATTAAAGATACCAGGCCTATATTTTCCATATTAATATCTTTCTTCTGAAGTAAATCTTTCTTCATTTGGATACTTTGGCATCCTCTCTGAGGAAGCTTATGCAATTTCTATTCATTCGCTGACACTAATATTTCTCGGTACAAGCCTACCAATAAAATTGGTTCAATCACAACTACATTCCAAAATTGATGCACTGAGTTTATAGCAAAAATTTTCCTGATTAAAATCAGGCCTAAAGCCTTTCCATTAATCTAAAAGCAGTAATTTAACATGATAATAAGTAGAATCCAAACTTAGGTAAGTATATTATAGATTTACCTGGATTGATTGTTCATATTTGTACTTCCTGTTGCCCTACTTAGTGATCCCTGTTCAAGGCAGGCAGCCATTTCTTGTAATGTACAAACAGCTACTTCGGTTGATCCTGCCAGCATTATAACTCCATTTGATGACTCTCGAATTTGGATTGGAGGCCGCCCAGTTGCAATAACTCTTCCAGCATGTCCATTAAATTGTGTCGATTTGCTAGCAGAAACAGAATCAAGCAAGTCTCTTACTTCCTCTTTTAGAATCTTCAAAATTGAACAACAGTAGTGAGTACCTTAGTGAGAAGATATGTGTAAGAAGTGTATGATAATAAGTTATCTAATAGAAGCTAGTTACGCACTTATTTGTATTGCCAACCTTGAAAGCATCAATTGGTGTACAAAAATTAACGAGAATCTAACATATGAAAATCCTTAGATGCTGAAAATCTTATTTACTAATAATGCTTCATTGAACGGTTTTAGCTGAGTAACTAATAGCAAAGAGAAAAAGAACTCTACATATTGTATTCACATGAAAATTGGATTAAATCATTTTGAACATAAAAATATAATGGATGTACCTCTATGAATGATACTTGCAACTGGAATTCTGTTTGGTGCTTCATTGTATCAATCTTCATGAAAAGTCTATTCATAACCTGAGGAATCAATCCTGTCTGGCAACCGTCTTTAAAACCAGTCCCCATTGTATATGTTTTCCCTGATCCTGTCTGCAAGACAAGCATATGGCAATTCCTAAGTGGAAAAACGAAAACGCAATTTGGCAAGAGAAATCTTCAATTCAAAGTTCGTCTTCTTACGGGACAATCATTACCTGACCATATGCGAGCACGGTTCCATTATATCCTTGGAATAAGCCATCAACAAGCCGAGCAACACATTCTTCAAACATGGCCGATGATGGACTACCACCATTTCCATAGACATGATCAAATGTAAAAGAATGAATACCAATTTGTACCTGCATTGCAATCAAATTGACCATCAAAAGGTCTGAAACTATGTTTCACTAGCAAGCACATCAAGTTAGGTTACAAAAGCAGTTTAAAAAAAAAATTACTTAAGTTGCAAGACCTAAATTTCTTTAAAGAGAACGAATCAAATATGCCCATACAATTACTCCATGCAACAACACAAGCCTACATATACTAATACCAACATCAAGCTGAAAACTTCGACTTTACATTCTTTCCCTTAAATTGAACAGAAAATACACTCTTAGTCAAAAAAGAAGTTAAAGAAGAAGAAGAACAGAAAATACATTCGAGAAAATCTTACTCAGTCGTTCGAAACAATCAAATCTATGTTCTTTCTAAGGATTGGAAGCTTCAAATACATCAAATTCTTGATAAATTCCAAAAATAAAAAATCCAATCTTGCAACAACATATTGCAATTAGCCCAACAAACCTATTCAAGCTAACGAATTTCCCCGATTAACCCACAAAAGAACCCAAATGAACAAATCAAATAAAATGCATTACAATTAAAAGAAAGATGAAAATGTAGATTACCTGGGCCTTCCCTGGAGTGACAGTGACACATTCTTTACAACCTTGAGCACGTTCATCCCCAATAAGAGGACGAACATGAAGTGCAACCTTAACAGAACAATTCTCTGAAGCCTCCATAATTAGACAGCAAGAGCAAGTGAGTGAATGAGAGAGAAGAAGAAGAAGACAAGAAAAGAAAAAGAGATGAGAAGTAATTCAACAACTAATTAAGTTTGGAATTGGAAGAGAAGACTCATTGTCAAATCAGATCAAGAAATTGATGCAACAATAAGACAGAGATATAACGAAGGAAACTTGGAGAAGACCCTTAGTAGGGAAGAGGTTGTTGGTCAAAGAAAATGTGTAAGGATTTGTTTGTTAGATTGATTGGAGTGTAACAGAAAAAGTTTGGAGAGGTGGTGGAGGTAACTGCAAAGACAAGATCATCAACAACCTCAACATCAACAACATCAACCTCAATCAATAAGTAGAAGTGGTAATAAATATATAATCACTGCTTGTGCTTAGCCAGCTCTGAGTTCTGACTGACCAACAAGTCATTTAGTCATGCGTTATGATTGTGTGTGTGTGTACTGGCTGGCATGCATAGATTAGATATGTTGTAAGATACAGTGGACGATTTTGGTATCTGGTTTTCCCAAATTGCCCTCCTTCCTTCTATCCCCACGTTTGTTTTCCGGGAAAATATATTCCTGACTCCCACTGCAATTTTTTTCCTCGGTTTTTCTTTCTAGAGCTCTTATTTTAATTTTTTTTGTTAAAGGTGATATTTTCCATGAAAATAGTGATGGAAGAGCTCTTATTTTAATTTGATCAAGTATAATTTAATTTCTAGAATTTTTTTCAAAGAAATACTCATACCTACTATTAAGACCGAATGAATTAGACTGAAATAATTCAGTAGTGTCACTCTCTATCTTCTAACTCAGTTCAGATGACCTTGCAAAAGAGGGGGAGATTATTATTATTAATAAAATCATCAAAGTCACATAGGTAGTTGCCTCCTAACTTGTTCTGATACAACAAATTAACAAAGTTTGAGGATAAAGAATGAAAGTGGATTTCCAAATGACTGCTGGCAGGGACGGAGGGAAGGCGTCGCGGGTCCCGTGGCCGTAGGTGCCGACCAGGTCCTTTTGTATAATTTGTATATAAGATGATGTCCTACGCGTATAATTTTAATATAATAACTTTTAAATTCTTAAACTTAAAAAAAGAAATAATTAAACCCTTAATTTAATAATCGTCCATCCATCTGTCACAAAAATCATTGTTAATTTCCGTTGCTCCATTCAACAGTGCCCCTGAATAAAATTAATCATGCCTTTGTCACTAACTGCTGGTAATTGGGCAACGAGCCAACCAGTGGACTGGCCTATTATTCTCGCGAACGGTGAGCACAATATTGTGGTTTCCTTGATGAAGAAGTTGCCAGGCATCCAAAACCAAAGCTTGTTGGTTCCCTTGCCATTTGGACGGATCCTTTGAAATCTCAACAACAAGTTCAGAGTCCGTTTTCGGGATGGTGCTATGGTGATTTGAACTTTCAATCCATTTGAGAGCATACCGAATACCCCAAAGTTCTGCAAGCATTGGAAAGCAAATTAAAACCAAAATTTCTGGAATGGCAGTGCTTGACAGTGCCCCACTCATCTCTGACCAAAAAAGAAATGGCAGCTTGTTTTTTCTGAAGATCAACCGAAGCATCCGTGTTTACGTTCACTAAGGTGACAATTTGTGTTAATCGTGTCGTAATCATGTCATTTTATTATTATACATCATTATATATTCATTATACATGATATAAATATTAAAAAATTGATTTTGTGTCATTCGTGTTGTGTCATAAATGTGTCAAAAATTGTCAGCCCTAATTTCACAAAGCCCTGGTAGATATTTCCCGCTGGTGTTTATGTGATTTTGTCTACCTTTCATTTGTGAGATCTCATGAGTTCTAGCTAGAGTTTCGAGATAGGAATGAGCATAATTGAATAAATTTAAAACAATGATGTATACTAATTAAAACCAGTAGATGTTATCCTCACACAAAAACTTGGAATAATAAACAAAGAAGTGTTTGGTTTAGTATTTTTTTACTTTGTTTAATCTATATATGTATAATTCAACGTACTAATAGAAAATTGTTATTATATGTCCGCGATCTGCAGCGTCTAGGACTCGAGCACAACAACATCCTCACGTTTTGTGTTACAAATTAACAAGGTAAACATGTTTTCCTTAATCAATTTTATCGTGTTGCATGGATCCTGGTAGAATTCGTGGACAATATTTTTATTTCCGCTGCATATATGTATGTCTTGGGTTCCAATTTTTAAATACAAACAAAAGACAAACATTATTGACCAAAAAACAAATGACAAACATTTTTTATTAATGAAAGTTTTATTTTTGTTGCCCTTGCTCATTTCAAAACATTAATCGGCAATGTTATCTGAGTGTTTCCTTTTTTTCCCTCTTTTCTGCATTATCTAGCTGGATCTTCCAGTGCAATAAATGATTTGGAGTGAGATATTCAATTTAGGAGTTGACGATCCTGTTAAAAACTACTATATGAACATTTAACAGATCGAAACAATGTATTAAACCCCAATTGTGAATGGATGAATGACCATTCTTTCTCAATCTGAACAAATAAAAAACTAAATAATAAAAACATAAAAAATAATATGATTTCTTGGAAAAATAAAAAAATATTATTTGAATCTATTTTCTTTAATAAACAAACAAGCGCTTTGCAAATAAAAACTGTATGGCTAACATCATCTATAGGAATCGTCTCCTATCTATTCCTATAAAATGTGAATGGTGGTTTCAATATGATCCTAAGATAAGTCCAACAGAAAAACAACACCTTCTATCACAATCAAAAACAAGCTATGACACAAATACATACCCAAAAAAATCATTGATGATAAAAAAGAATACAAAGGAAAAAAAAGTGGGGGGGTTAGAATATAACATGCAAGGAACAAGTAGCAGCTTTAATGGAGTTCCCTCACATGGCATGCCCAATTAGAATCTTCGCCAAAGTCGTAACTTTTGGGGAAAATGAATAGTTAAGATATGTATTACGGTAATTATTTTTTATAGGATGCCATCATTTTCCTTGTAATTCCTTTCATTATATCTAATAAAATATGATCCTTCTCAATAAAAAATTCTGTAAAATTTGGTAGATTCATTGACCATTGTTTTACTTTTTTTAGACCACCGGTTGTTTAATCTGGTGGTGAGTGAGTAGAAGGCTCACATCAAAATGTCTCGGGTTCTATTTTTTTACCAACATTTTGATGAAAGTTATCACCTTTATGGTGAGATATAGAAAAAGTCATCTTCCAATTGTGCAGCTTATCAGTTTGTCGGACCTCAGTGAACCAAATAAAACAATTTTTTTATTGTTGCAATTGTTGGTTTGGTTGGTTTATTCTTCTCTTCTCAACCTTACCAAACCAAAATCCATTTAAATAATGGTTATGTATGCATCGTTGGTTCTATATTTAGGTGACCACTTTGCTTGAAATTGATTAATGTGGTAAAATACAACTCAAGCAAACAAATGACCAGTAATTTGTGGCCTCAACATCCTCTATATGCAAGAAATGTGAACCTTAAACTTTCCTTTTTCTTTACCTAATCTATGGTTCTTTGATTTTCCTTTTCTTTACCTAATCAATAGGTCTTTGATTCAGGTTGTTGGTTTGGACAGTTGCCAAGAAAACCCTTCCTATGCGACTTCAAATATTCGCTCTTTTGTTTCACGTTGGTTAGTTTTTGCAGTGATTTGACGTTAACATAATGTCGTTATGATTATCTATTTGTTTGCACCAACAAATCAAACTTTTCTCATCTGGTATTAAGACGACATCTTTGACTCATTGTGATTAATTAACGAGATGAGGTCGGATTATTAGAAGACGACAAATTTATTGTTTTCAAAAGGAGTTGAGATGTCATATTTTGTTAAAGCAGCAGATTGAACCACTACCATTTGCATTTCAACTTATATTTTCATAAAGAATAAAGCGAAATTCAAATTATTTTCACTTTGCAATGGAGGATATGAGTTTTAAACTTTTTTATTTTATTCAAGACGAAAGAGCATGTACCACTCTACCAAAATTATTTTCGAGAACCAATTATTCAATTCGTGAAGTTATAAACGACTTTATTATTATTATTATTAAATTACAAATTCATTTCTTTTTTTATTAAAATTGGAATATTTTGTTGGGTCTCTTAATTGTAGTGAATGAGTCCAATAATGCCATATAGAAAAGGGGTAAAATGTGCAGTGATATAGATTTAATGAATGATGAGTTTTGACCCCGTAAGTATAATTTCGAGGAATGGAGATTGCAGCCCATTTTAATCTACAGCATAATCTTCTTGTTGAAATTTACAGAACAAACATTCACCATGTGCACCCCATCACAACTCAAAACTACCACCAAGTATCCTATGCAACTCCTTTTTTGCCAATTTTACCATGTTTTTGAGCCAGTTTTGGCGTGTTTTGAGCTAAATTTGTACAATATTAACTTCTCTCTAGCTTTTTTTTTTAATATTTTTTTTTCTTGAAGTTAATTCTAACGTAAATAGATCATGAATTTAATTTTTGATTGAAGTAATTAAAATGATTTAAAAAAAATTTACATAATCAAATTTTAGGACAAGACGTTTCTGTGTTTTCTGTTTGTTTGATGATCTGAATTTTTTTTCCCATGTTGATTCGTAGGTTTAGGTAGAGAGCTGGAGAGAGAGGTTGAGTCCAACATAGGACTTGGGGAAAAGCCATGCCCTGTGGCCTCGTTTAGATAAGTTGTCCGTGTCCTTTGTGACGCACAAACATGAAAAAGTGCTATGATCATGAGTTTTGGGAGAGAGGGATGTGATCAATCTGATCCAAATTTCCCAATAGTTATCTAAATTTTAAATTAAAATAATATAATTTTAATATTAATTATTATTTTATTTTTAATATTTAATATCAAATTTTACACTAAAAAATATTTTATAGAATATTCTCTCATTCTTTCTTTTATTTTAATATATCAAATATGTAATTAAATAAAGTTTTAATTATTGATTAAAATTTATATAATAATTTTAAAATTTTAAAATATTGTAGAATTTAAAATTAATAATTTTTAGAAATTAATTAATTTTATAAATTTAATTAATTAGACATCGTAAATAATTTTAAATTTCATGAAACATCACAATTAAAATTTTATACTATTATAATTAATATAAATTACTACCAAAGGGTTATATTTAATATGAGAAAACATATTATAATAATGATAAATAATTACTACATCTAATTGGTGCACAATTAAAAAACACATTCTAAAAAATATTAAATGCTTGTTTTAATTATTCTTAAACCTTTATATTGTATTGTTTAATCTTTATACAATATATTTTCTCTTTTACGTTGTATTATTCGTACTTTATGTGTTGGTGTTTTTTAATTCTTATCAATGTAATTTTTTATTTTTCCATTATAAAATTTAAATGATTGGACATAAGTATTTGAGAATTTATATAATTAATTTTTATCTTATGTATTTAATTTTTTATTATTAAAATACACAATATACATTATATTTAAAATACATTATAAATAAATTTTCATTTAATAATATTACATTTTAAATTTAAATTAAAAATATAATATATAATACTAAAATAAACAAGGAACAAAAAATTATTATAACCAATTTATAATAATTAAGTTGCAAAAATAACAAACAAAAATTAAAAAAACAAAAATAATGTTGTGTTATTGAATAAAAATAGAAAAAAATGGTGTGGAGATGATATAATGAACAGTGTTATACCATGTTTGGTGACATTGTTCATTACACCAAATTTATTTGGTGCTTTAGTCATATGTCAGAGCAAAATGATGTGAAAATCACACCAAATTTAGGAATTTGGTGATACGTTGGAGATGCCCTTAAAGCCATAAATAAGTGTTTAAGTTGATAGTTTAAGCTAACTTTTTTTTTTCTCACAAAAGGACCTCAAAACTCGAGTCCCGAGTAAAGGTGTTTAACCATTCAGGCAACTCTAAAGCTCAAAATTATCTTAATCTATATGAATTTTAAGCGTATTAATATATTTTTTAGGCTATTACAAGTATTAAAACATAATTAAGACAAAAGAACTCAAGCCATCACCTAAAAAACTCAAGCTATCAATAAATTTTCGATCAATAATTCGTTTTTCTTTTTTTTTTGACAGCTAGAATTGGTTGATTTGGTTATAAACATAATAATCGAACTGTTTATAAAAATTCATATTAAATTGATTGGACAAAATGGGTAGAAGTTCGCTCGATTTGGATTAATCTTTGAAGTTTTTCACACTGAAGTACTAGTTGGGTGTTTTATTCTCAACCTTTTCAAGAGTTAAAACCAAAATAGGTGATGCTTGTTTATAGTATATTGCATGGTAAATTATAAAACTACATGTGTTTGGTATTGATGTTAAAACTGTGTTGAAATTGTAAGATTGTATTTTAGAGTCAATCGCAGTTTTTAAGTACTTGGTAATGAATAAAAAACTATTTTACTCAATCACAATATTCTCTCAAAACACCGTTTTAGAAAAGTTAAGATTTGTTATTTTTTCTCATCATAAAAAATTAAAACTGCATGCCATACTTTTTGACCAAATAACTCATAACATTTATAAAAAAAAACTTTTATAAAACATTATTTATCAATCATCGTTTGTTAATAGTATTTTCCAATCTACAATACCAAACATAGCTAGTAGATTGATAAATATGATAAATTCTCTTATTAAAAAACAATGGAACAAAAAATATGAGTGTTTTTCAATATATTTACTTTTTTTAATAAGTATTTCAATATTACCTGCTCTTTATCGACCGAATACCATTGCAAACTACGAGTGTCACGTATTGCCGTGCCTCTTCCCCAACGTTTTCCAGTAAGAATTGAAGATAAGAAACCTCTTTATTCTCTCCTTTGGAGCCAATTTTTTTTCCCTCATTTTGCTTTCCGCCTTATCCTGCCAAATCCCATTTGATAACAAGTACTTTTTCATATTATCGAAGGCAATCAGCACTAAATATATGACGATCTCTTGCAATCCAAAGGGCTTTCTCAAAACACATGACTGCAATTTTTAATAATCAATGCACTAATTCGAGCTTACACAACATTGAAAAGTGGGTATCGGATAACCGACATACATATAACCAATAGCGGAGCCACATGGAAACAAGGGGTACGCAAACTCTGATTTCCAAACCCCCGTCTCCCTCGCCAATTTTTACTTTTTATCCCTAGACCCTTTTTTATGCTTTTACCTCTGCTCTTTTTTTTTTTATTTGTAATATAGTTTTACAAAATTAGTATAATTTAATTATAAAAGTTCGTATGGATACATAATAAAAGTTTCAAGCCCAAAATTCTATTTTTTCTAAACACTTTTTTGTCAATCACTTGTTACGATAAGTTTGTTTTCTAAACTAAATCAAAATTTATCTCCAATTGAAGATATTATTTATTTTAAATTAGTCAATCCAAGAAGATTTTATTAGAAAAAAAATATTTTAAAAAATATTTTTTTTAAATAACTTAATAGTCAGATAAGTTATTTTTTATTTTTGTCTAAATTTCTCTATGACGCAAGAGGTCTCAAATTTAAAATAATTTTGTAAGAAATTATAAATTCTGTATTTAGAATTAGTGCTATCACTTATAAATTATTTAGAATTAGTGCATATAATATTAAAATATACTGATATTAGAATCATTTGAAGTGCTAAAAAATTAAAAATTCAACTAAAGTGATAATTACATTTAGACGAAAAAAATAAGTATGGAATATATAGAGTGCAATGCAACAACCAAATTTGATGGGACAATTATAGACGTGGCCCTCTCATCGTTCAGTCACTAGGTACTGTCCCTTGCCTTTTGTTCTCAATCAAGTTATCTTGTGGAACATCAAGTGCAATGTCTCTAAGTAGTAAGCTTTGTTTAGCCTTTTCATATGGCTCCAAGCTCTTTTTTAGCTTCCTGTTTCTTTTTTTTCATCTTCTTTACAGCTCCATCTTTTATGTTTGACAGGTGCTACATGTGCATCTCTTCAAGCTATCATGTCGTGTCTTGAAACCTGAAACCTTGGACTTGGAGTTGGATACTGAATTAATGTCAGTAGATGATGTTGTTAATATCAGTGGACAAATTCATAATAACAATATGAATTTGTCTTAGTTCAATCCCTCGTAACAACAAAGAAAGTATGAAATTTGTTTCTTTCACCAATAACAGTATGAAATATTGGTGTAAATACAGGGGAAACAGCAAAAAATTGCACTTTGTTATCGTTTATTTGCAAAATACATGCTCATATATTCTTGGGGGCTTCATTTCATTTCTTTCCTTTCTTGTTGTAATTCCAAATAATATTTGTTGAAGCACGTAAACGTTCATTTCACAGGAAAAAAAAAGCTACGAGTAATATATGATTATATAAATATGCATACTTTAGTTTTTTGAAAAAAACATGTCACTATCTATTTTTATACTATGTGATTTACTAATTGACCAATCTTTCGTGATCTACTTCAACTTAATTTATCCAAAACAAATATATCGTCTTTTTTTTCTTTTATTGCAAGAGAAGCAAATGTACCGTCTATTAAAAGAAAATTGGGTCATTTTTGGATTTCCGGTACTCACATTAATATTTTACGGATTAACTAGCCCAACTTTCAATATAAAATTTTGGCACAAAAATCAAAATTACGCATGTTAAGATAACAAATTTATAAATTATATTTTTTTAATAAATTACATTTTATGGTATCCTTTAAAACTTGTTTAAAATTTATTTAAAATCTGCTCATTTTTCGCACTTGTTTATATTTCTTTTCTTATTTAAAACTTGTTTATATGGATTTTATAAGATGGTACAAATTTTCATAAATTATATTTTTAGTTATCCTTTAAAACTTGTTTAAATCTGTTTATTTTTTGAAATTGTTTAAAACCTGTTAATATGTTGTTTCTCGTTCAAAACTTGTTTATATGGATTTTATATGTTGTTTCTTGTTTAAAACTTATTTATATGTTGTTTATGTGTTGTTTATATTTTTAGATTTTTTTTTAAATCTATTTATTTTTCAAAATTGTTTAAAACTTGTTTGTATGGTGCTTATATGTTCTAAACAACATACAAACTTGTTTTGAATTTGTTTAAGATCTGTTCATTTTTTCGGTCTTGTTTGTATGTTGTTTAAATATTATTTCTTGTTTTAAAACTTGAATATTGTTTATGTATTATTGATATATTCTTTATATATTGTTTATATGTTGAAAACAACATCTAAACAAGTTATTAGTAGCATATAAACAACAAATTAACAACATATAAATTACAAATTTATTTATATATTGTTCTCAACATGTAAATACTATATATATAACAAATCAACTTACATCTTAGACCAAGATGTCTTGGGTAGCTCAGTTAGTAAGTAACTACATCTAAAACCAAGATGTATTAAGTTCAAACCTCAAGAGTATTCAAATTTTTCAAGATTATTATGGGGATTGGTGTCCCCTTTATGAGACCAATAATAAATAAATATCATGTTAGTACATAACAAAAATACATGTCCGTGAATCTGAAAATTAATGAGCATATGAAAAAAATTTGTAAACTTATATTTATAATAAGCAAAAATATCCTGAAAGAATAAATATTGTAAAATGTGGTGGGTGAACGGCTTAATTACCACAATAAAATATGAACAAAAGACACTTGAAGTTGGCAAATGAGAAACAAGGGCCCAAGTCTGTGGGGCTATTGATCCATTAATCTGAGCTTTACAATGTTACAAGCCAGACATTCAGCTCTCAAGCTCAATACGTCTCATCCAGACATCCACTTTATCATGAGCCCATGGACCACACCCACTTCATCTTGTTTTGACAACACATGGCCGCTTCATCTTTCAAGCAGCTACATGCTACTTGGTAAGTATTCTAAATATTGTATGATAAATTTTATTCGAAATTGTAGAAAATAAGTGAAACGGAAGCACGAGTTAAAGGTTATAATCAAAGCTTAGGGTAGGCATTCAGAATCTTTTTTCTTTTTCAAATTGATGGAATAAGAATATCTCATATCTTAATTTATTATATAAGTATTCTTAACATCTTGTTTCATTAACCACAATAAAATTCTCTTCGCAATAAAATTATCCACTCTTTTTAGTTGGACCCCATAATTATCCATCATAAACTTAAAAAAAGATAATCAATTGACATTAAAATCAATTTCAATACCAAAAAATGGTGAATTCGATCATTTACGAGAACTAAAAAAAAACTCTACAAAGGATAATTAGTTGAGATTCATTATTATACTTAAACACAAGATTGGAGTATGAACAAAAAATTAATTATTTTCTCAGATGTTTCGTACTTTTAAAATTGTGAAAGCAATATTAATCTCTCAAATAAAAATACTTAATTACTAATAAAATCGCCAATTGAATAATATTAAATTCATATGTAAAGTATGTTTTAGATTAGATTTATTGTAGTAGGACGACAATGGCTTGATAAAAGCGGTCGGTTGGTTCAGCTTCAAGACGCGTGCTTACAGTCCAATTCTACGCCCGCCTCACCCAAAACTTCACGTGACCCAACATGCGCACACTAGCGTCGATCTCACGCCAATATTATAAAAATAAAAATTATGATAATTTTATAATTCCAAAAAACAACATAAAAAGACAAGATATGCCCCTTGTACATTTCGCTCCTCCGGGCCCCACCCAATACCAGTCCTCGGCCGTGCAACCGTTCACACTGGGCTTAACGGGGTCCACATCAGGGGCATTTTCGGAATAAAGAAAACAAGCTGTAGTCGACGATAGAAGATAAATTTCGCAGTTTTACTCGACAAAAGCAGAGCCCACCACTCTCTCTCCGTAGCTCTTTAGAAAAACCCGTTTCTGCAATTTAGTGAGAGAGAGAAACAACTGATATACAGCAATGTCGGGAGGTATCGCGCGTGGTCGTTTAGCCGAGGAGAGAAAGGCTTGGCGCAAAAACCACCCCCATGTTTGTGCAATCTATACTTTATTTGTTTTTTGTTTAATTTGTTCGTGTTAGGGTTTTTGATCTTTCGGTGAGTTTATGGCTTTGTCTTCGTTTTGGAATTGGGGATTGATTTTGTTGTGGTTTCGATAATTTTGTTAGGGTTTTGTGGCGAAGCCGGAGACCCAGCCCGATGGGACGTTGAATTTGATGGTGTGGCATTGCACCATACCTGGAAAAGCAGGCGTGAGTATTTCCAATTTCAGTATGCGTGCGATTAGTTACTTTGAATCTTCATGGGTTTAATCGAAGTTAATTCTCTCGACCGTTGTTTTGTGTTGTCGGTTTCGTCATGCTGTTTGATTACTTTGTTGAATGTTACGGTTTCTCTGGGAAGTCGATGATACTGTTTATTGGTGCTTTTCTTATTTCTGACGAAAGGGCGTGTTCATTTTGACCAACCTTTTTGATTGTTTTTCCTTTGTTCGTACAACAACTTGATTTTAACATGGTTTTCATGGTATTTTTACGAGTTCAAACGATTTAAGTCCAACCAGGGGTGTGCTTGCTTGTCTCCAAGTTGGGGGTTGTCTGATAACTTCTGGATGAACCTGCTTTACTCATGTTGTGATATTTATATTGTCAACTAATGTTGGTTGGTTGCATCCAGTGGGTTCTTTAAGATGATATATATGGCACAAGTTGTTTCAGCCCCTTGAGGTTGGCTGCATCAAAGCTTCTCAAAACACAATTGTGTTTGGTAATGATATGTTCCACTCTCAAGCTGAACTTTTGTCTTTTCTCTCTCGT
>CAODLS010929939.1:0-16677 GCA_948243855.1 Flueggea neowawraea | reverse complement strand
GTGTTCCTCTGTTACCTCATTTTCGAGATCGTGCTTGAGCAAGAGTAGTACTAATCATTCCAGAGGAAAATCCTGCGGTAGTAATGGAGCTAAAAGGTCGGTTAGATTCTACCCTGTTAGTGTCATTGTTGATGAAGATTCCAGACCTTGTGGGCACAAATGTATCTATGAAGACGACCCTGGGTTGATGCCAAAGATAGGAAAGAGTGCATCTTTGAAGGGTAATAACAGTTATAAGAAGAAGAATTTTACCGAGTTTGATTTTAGAGGGTTTCAGAGATACATCGAAGAGGATTACAGTGACGACGAAGACGATGACCGTGAGAGTTGTTCAAGTTCTGATCTTTTTGAGCTTGATCATCTAATTGGAATTGGAAGATACAGAGAGGAGCTCCCAGTGTATGAAACCACTAATTTGAAGAAAAACCAAGCCATTGCTAGTGGCTTCATTCTGTAATTCATGTTTTGTTAACAGTGACACATAATTAATCATCATTTGTTGAATTAACAACATCATTAAGCATTTAAATCAAATGTTTATATTAGATTCTTTGAGGAGAAAATAGTGAGGCAAGAACATGGAAATCACAGTGTGAAGTGTTAAAGTAATGCAAAAAGGTGAAATGAAAAAGAAGAGAGAAAAAGGTTGGTATTGCAATGAAAACTCTTAAAAGGAGTGTTCATCGATGATACTTTTAATAAATTAAGTAATTGAGTTTTAAATTAAGTAATTTTAGTAATACTTAAATAATAATTATAGTTACTTAATTTATTATAAAATTAAGTAATCGGTGGCCAAATTAAGTAACAACATCCAAAGTTAAGTAATTTTTAGAGTTACAATTAAGTAATCACCTCCTCAAATTAAGTAACAGAGCCTAAAATTAAGTAACTCGAGTTCTCATTGCAATACCAACCGAGAAAGAGTGATGTTGTAGTTACTTTTTCACTGCCTAATCAACTCAACTCAACTCGACTTGAGAGGAGTAGTTAATTTAGGCTTTTAAAATCATTGATCTTTCTTGCTTCTTCTCCATTTTTTTTCTCTCCTCTTTTTGTTTTTTTTTTCTACTTCTATTATTTAATTACACACTTTTAATTCTTCTCTGCTGCATTCCATCAAGTAACTACACTGTTTCTTTGGAAAAAAATATATGTTGCATGCTTAATATTATTTATTATAATTTTAAAAATCATTATTTATCACTTAATTAATCATTAACAAAACTTACCTAGGCTCTAATCCAAGTCTTTGGGGAGAACGGAGTCTTTTTCATTCTACCGTGATTAATAAAGTAGTTACTCGAGAAAATTGCTCAGTTTTATTAGTATTAAAAATGGTCTAAAAGAAAAATTAAAAAACATTGGAATGAGCAATAGTTACTGTTTTAAAAAGCGAGTTAAACTTTTTTTTTACGTCGATTACAAATTAGCATAGTTTAATTTTTTTATGAAAATAATTAAACCGGGCTGAATTTTAATAGATTTTAATAGGGTTATAATCACTTAGATTTTTTTTTCTTATAAAAAAAATTAATAGATTCAAATTAATTTACGAGTTTCATGTCATTTTTTTTTTGTGAATTTAGTCAAGCTGTTTACGAACTTGGTTATGAGCTTAGAGATAAACTTACAAACAACTAATATATTATAGACAAAAACTACAATTTGTGCAAAAAGTTTTGTGTAAATTATTCAAATAATTGATTTTTTGTGGATATTTAACACATACTCATTATTATTATTGTTATTATTATTATTATTATTACAAGTATAACGATTCAAAATTTCATTATTCAAAGTTGGCTCATTTAAAAATCGAGTTCAAATTCAACTTGTTTATTAGTCAAATTGAAAACTCTTAACAAACTGAACAACAAGCACCTTTATTAGAGTAGTTTGGCTAATTTACACCAACTTATTGTAGTGTCAATGTTATAGCATTATTATGGTGATTTAGGTTTTGCACCCATTAGACTTAAAGGCTTTCTCATCAATTACCAATTAGTTTAATAATATTAAATACCTCGACATTTGCTCGTTTTACACTTATGACTCGATCTTTCGAAAACAATATTCAATAACAATATCTTTTGTGATTTTTTATATTTATGGCACATGTTAGTATTTTCGTTAAAAAAAGCGATAATTAATGGCGGTATCAATTAAGCCTTACCAATTTGATTTTCTACTTTCACATTGCAAAAGGCAAGTGAGAAGAAATAGAAATTTCCATTGACCAAAACTGTGGAATTATGTAAGAAATACAGAATTTGAAAGAAGAAGAAAATGGGTAAATCTACCAATGATCTAAATGTATAGAATACCAAATAATAGAGACAATTGGAGACAGACAAGTAGGGTCACACATATGGAATCTCACAAGTCAAAATATAACAAGATCGGACATGATAGCTCAGCAAGAAAAAAAAATCCAATCCAACTTTTTTCACCAAAGGAGAAAATAAAAAGTTTAAGATCATCTATATATTCCATGGATGACTATGGGACCATTTTCCCAACATATCGTTGACTTGCCTAACCATCGCCACTCCAAAAGAGGAGAACTACCCATTCAACACTAGACAAATTATATATGCAAGTTCTAAACCCAACATTTTCTCCATTCATATTCTCACTTCATAAGGGAAAAAGTTGAATGCATGTGTTAGGTGTTTAGTTTGCTTAATCCACTACATAATTGTTAAATTAGTGAATCGGATTCTACCTTCTTAATTATCCTTGTAACATAAGCAAAAAGTTGAAGAAAATCAAAATCAATCATAGCCTCAAAACACATCATTTGTGTATCAATTGTTGGTGAGAAGGTCTGTTTTCTAGTAAATAACTCATTGCAATGTCCTAGAGTTTGGAACTAATGATATTCGAATATGGATCGGACGTCGAGTGGGTCCAATGGAAGACCTGCAAGGGAAGAAGGGGTCGAGGCGAGGGTCCCAAAATTGTTTTGAGGGACCTATTTCGATACTCAAATTAGTATTTCAACAAGGGGATTGAAGGAGACAAGAGAGATACAGAGGTGAGAGAGAGATAATTTGTATATATGTGAATGGTCCAATACCTTATAGTGAAGCTCCATTCCATATCAATAGTCTAATTAAATTTAAATTGTTGGATTAATTT
Source organism: Flueggea neowawraea (assembly GCA_948243855.1). Lineage (NCBI taxonomy): Eukaryota > Viridiplantae > Streptophyta > Magnoliopsida > Malpighiales > Phyllanthaceae > Flueggea > Flueggea neowawraea. The sequence continues at coordinate 13,533 of CAODLS010929939.1, read as the reverse complement.
AAGTGTTTATATTTGTTTATTGTCATTCTACATTTAACCTAATAACTTAAATTGGCAACAATGTGGCAAAATTTTCAATTGGTCAGAATTGGACTTGCAATCATCTCCAGAATTAAGCCAACCAACATGGACAGATAAATTTTTATAATGTAAAAGTCAAAAAATTCTTATCTATTTTTAGTGCATGTCTTCACATATGCATTAAACAAATTAACAAAGTGATACATGAATTAGTAGGTCTTAAAATGAATATTTTTACTTATTTTTTTTATTAAAATAAGGTCCATTAATTCACATATTATTTTTTAATTTATTTGGTGTATGTCTTAAGATATACACAAAAAATATGCAAGAATTTTTCGTAAAAGTCTCTTTTGTTAAATAAGAAACTTTATATTACATACAACCGTGTCACTCTCAGTTTGGTGAAGAAAGATATTCATTATCATTCTCAATATCCTATCAACAAGAAAATTAAAAAAACAAGGTACAGTAGAAAGCATTATTAATTAGAACTGAATATGGGAACAAATTGAGCTTAATTAACTATTAAACTAAAATTTGTCAACATTTAATTCGACCCACCAAACAACCAATCCCACTATTCGTAGTTGCCAGAATAAGCAAAGTGGGAGTGTTTCTCACCCACCAAACACAAATCTGTGGTTCACACTGTTCTTTATCGGATAATCAAAGAATTTTGTAACAAATGCCTGTGTATACGCATATTAATCATTTAAAACTTTAATTAGAAGTAGCCAAGCCAAAGGAAAAGGACCACACGTAACACCCCCTCCTAACACTTGAACACTCCATTCTTTGTCTTGATAAAAGGGTGCATCTTTGGTCACATACGTTGCTAACCTCTGGTTCTGGTTTGATATACGCTGTATATGTGTAGTTTGCTTGGTTTGTTGACGGTTTATTCATGGTTTCAGAGCTGTCACTTAGAAGTTATTTATATATTCTCTTTGTAGATAAACCATTTTGTCTTGTTTGTATTATTAAGTTGTCTCTATATGAATACTCTAGCTAGTTGTAATAGAAATTTAGAGAGCAATTCTGAATTTCTCATCATTGATAGCTCTTCTTTGTCTATATATACATGAAGCAATTCTTTTTTATGACAAAGAGTCAAATATTTTATTCAACTAAATCAAGTTAGAGCTTCAACACTTCAAAAATGGGGGGAGTTTTACATATTGTATTTGGTATAAAAACAGCAATGCGAGCAGGATATTGCACAATATGAAAACTAAAAAATAGAGAGACAAGATTTAATATTACTGTATACTTAATGACAATAGAATATAAGATTTCAATATTCTTAAATAATTAGCATCATCATTAGCAATTTTATTGTGAGTTTTTGTGGTTTAAATTCTTTTAAAATTATTTTTGGATGCAATTTCTTAAAAGATCTACTCTATCATTTCAGAGATATTATAAGAAAAAGGTAATGAGTTGTTTGGTTTATAACATATTGACACAACATATTATACTATTAAAAAATTTATCACTCTTTTTATCATTTTATTTTACAATTTATCTATGTATATATAATCTGCATTTATTTATATATCACTAAATCTATTAAAATTATGTCTCCAATATTTTAAAAATAATATTTATAAAATGACATAAAAACACTAATCATTTATTTAGCATGGTATATTCTCGGAAGCTGACAGGAGAAAGAAGAATTAGAGAGAAGAAAAGAGGAGGACCCAAAAACAAAGCAGAGCAGAAAGCGCGTGGAAGGGAAATACTATAGTATAAAGGAAAAGACAAGCGCACGTGACCACCTGGACTTCTCTGTTAAAACAAAATTAACACTGCCACTTCCACTCGTGTGGATTGCAATTAATCCTCCCCACCACCACTTTATCTATATCTCGAGCATATACATCATCATATTTTATTATACGTGACATAAAAATAACAAAGAAAATAAACTCATATAAATCGTATAATGTCACATGTCATAAACATATATGTACTAAATGTATTATCGTATCAAAAATTAAATCTTTTCTAAAAAAACATGCATATAATTCCACTCCCAGTTTTGGTTTTCTAAAAAATATATAATTTCACTTTAACAATCCCATCAAAGGTAAGAAGACTACTTTTACGGACAATTCCTGACCATATGTGTAACACATTTCAGTTTAGTTTGCAACTCACGTGTCCTCATCTTATGTTCTGTAAAAATTGTACTATATGGTATTGGTAGCAAATGTAGAATGAGCGTTTAGTTTACTAAATAATCATAGCCTTTTTCTCTTTTGGGTTTTTTTTCTCTCCCACTTTCTTGTTTTAGAGTTTCCGATTTCTTTTTTGAGGGTTTCATTTTTCTAAATTTTGTTAGGTTATTTCCTTTATTCCAACTATATTTGTCACAATAATTGTATGTAACACATTTCAGTTAGTTTGCAACTCACGTGTCCTCATCTTATGTTTGTAAAAATTGTAGGGGAGACTACTCTAGATGTCTGCTTTCACCATTGTAATTTCAAATATGAAGAATTGGATTATCATTTTTTCTATATTGTAACATTTTAATTAAAATAACAAAAATGCAAAAGTACATATATCTCTCCTTGATTTTCTCTCTTCCATTTTCCAACTTTCTTTCCCTCTCCTCTCTCACCTCCTCTCCTTTTGCCTCCTTCTCTGGCTTTTGTCTCCTCACATTCTCTCCTTATGCCTTCCCTCTTCTCCGCCTCCATCCCCCTTCTCCTCTTCGAATTTCCGGCTACACGAATGACAATGAGGGAGAATGAGCAACGCGACTGAGAGAAAAGAGAGTCTGAGAGCGGCAGAGAGGTAGAGAGAGACCGAGAGAGGCAAAGAGATAGAGAGAGAACGGAAAATGGCTTCAGGTGGAGAGATGATCGAGAGGCAACGACTTGGATGGAGTGAGAGAGTGAGAGAGAGGCGTTTTTGTGGGCAGTGATCGAATTAGAGAGGAGAGCGACGTATGAGGAGGGTGGAGTATGGGTGGCGGCTAGGGTTACAAAACCCTAGCTGCCCACCATAGATGGAAGAGAGATCTACAATTTTCAAAATGAACTAATCTGATAATGTTTTGTACTCATTTTCGTATCTACAATACTGAGAATATTTTGTACTCATTTTCATACCTGCAATACTGAGAATATTTTGTACTCATTTTTGTATCTACAATACTGAGAATATTTTGTACTCATTTTCATATTTGTGAAATTGAGAACAATTTGTTCTCGTTTTGTACCCATTTTGTATTTGAAATTATGAGTACAAATTGTTCTCGTGTTGTACTCATTTCTATCATATGGTCAAAATTTTCTGGTGCGTGGTCAAAACACAGTCATACTTCTGACGTGCAGTCAAAAGGTCAAATTTTGATATTTTTGAAATTGCATTATAAGTTTTAGCATTTTATGTACATTTTGAATGTTTGTTGCCTTTCTAAAATTTAATTTTTTAAAAAATATTTTTGAGATTTTCCCAAAATTTTACTATATTGTATTGGTAGCAAATGTCGAATGAACGTTTAGTTTACTAAATAATCATAGTTTTTTCCTCTTTTGTTTTTTTTTCTCTCTCACTTTCTTGTTTTAGAGTTTCCGGTTTCTTTTTTTAGGGTTTCATTTTTCTAAATTTTGTTAGATTATTTCTTGTATTCCAACTATATTTGTCACAATTATTAAATTAGTCACTAACACAAATTGATATGTTTAAATAGTATATATGCCATATTCTTAAAAAAAATAGTATATATGCCATATTCTTAAAACAAATAGTATATATGCCATATTCCTTGATGAAAGCAATATGAAACAACTACTTGATTAAGTAACCTCGCTAATCACCAATTCACAATAATTACACTACAAAAAATGACTAGGCTAAGGCAAAGCACTCTCACTCCAAGCAATTGCCAATTGGGTGATTGAAAGTTATGGATATCGGCTATCCGATACATCTATAGGAAGAGATTCACACCAACTAATCTCCCACCCTCAACTTGATTTATTCCTAATCATTAAAAAGTAATTTTTTTGTTTAGGAGAGATTTATATTTTATAGGCTAGGATATAAAATATAGAATATTAAAAATAGTAAAAGTTTGAGATAATTAATATTATTATTTTTTATAATAAACGAACAATGCGAGCGGAATATAACTAGTAATCCTTTTTTAAGAAAATGAATATCCTAAAATTTTAAAACAATTTCTGAAATTCATTATGGTTTTTTATTTAAATAAGCCGAAAAAGTTGTCTTTTTTCTATGAAACAAAAGGCTTTTGAGTTTGCTTTAAGTTCAAAAGATTCTACCTCACTCATCTTTTTTTTTTTTTGACAAAAAATTACTTCATTGCATTTCATTTGTGAAAGCTCCTTCTAGGTTCTTGTTGCTTGCATTATTATTATTATTATTATTATTATTATTATTATTATTTGAAATGAGTAATCTCATACTTCTTATTCAATCTTATATTAGCACAATAATAAAGTTAAATAGACTCATGTCCCACAAAATGAAGACAAAACAATAAGTAACTTGATTTTCTGATGTCTTAACATGATAAGTAGAATAAATTATGTTATATGTCAAAATTAAACCGTATTTTCGTAAAAATAGAAATACCAGTTTCACTTTTTTGAAATGACAGAATACACCAATCTTGTCTTACAAATGCCACCACAATGAAACATTATCTCAAAATTGTCAGAATCAAATCGGATAAAACTTATTTTCTCATCCAAATTCTTGTCCATTATCTATCTCAGTTTCTCTCTCATTGTTTCTCTTTATGTCTGGATTTGTCTCTTCCTCTCTTCATCTCTCTCTTTCCTCTCTCATCTTCGTCACTATTGATACTCCTCGTCCTCGCCCTTCTCTGTCACTCTCTATTTGTCTCTCTCCTCACCTCTCTCAGCTTCTCTCTTTCTTCGTCATTGTGCTCGACTGCCATATGCCTGCTCCACCACCGCTCTCCTCTGCACTCTCCTTTATGTAGGGAGAAGCAAAGCGTGATGTCTGGATCTGTCTCTTCCTCATTCATGCTCTCCTCCGCTAGATGCCACTCTCCTCTCTCGCATTCGGTCTCCGCGCAGAATGATCTAAAACTTCGGAGGAGGACATTCGATTTGTTCGCCATAGAGAACACTGCTGCCGATCCATTTTGAGTTTGTGGCGGCGAAGGAGGTGATGACGAAAATTCAAGCACGAAACCGGAGGCACCACCGTAGATGAGACCAAATGGAGAGAGGCGGCGACGAAAATCCTAGCTATGGGAGAAAGGAGTCAGATCTGTGTTGATGTGAAATTGTCCTTTTAGTACTTTAGGTTTGATAAAACTGACAGATTAGTCCGTAAAGTTCTACAATTACTCGGATTTATATTTGAAGATCCATAAAATCTGTTTTAAAAAGTTGCATACGCTTGTAATCGTGTACACTAAAAAATGTATACATTTGTAGACATGTGCACACTGGTGTACACCAATAAACCAACTTAATAAAAAAATAAAATATTTTATACACTCATGTACACTAACATACACCTACATATATTTGTATGTACGAACTAAAATTATTAAATCCGATTTTTTATAAAATAATTATTACTGTCTTATACACTTGTGTACATCATTTTTACATGTTTTGGAAAAATCATTTTTTTAAAAAACAATTGAGAAAAAATCTCAATTTATTGTGAGAAGTAAATTTCTAGTGAAAAAGTCAAAATCTCATGAATTTCCAAAAAAATGGTATTTTTAATATGTGTTTTTTTATAACTGCAAACTAGTGGGAACATTTTTAAAATTTGGTAGTTTAATTTACTATAAAAGCGTAATTCTCCTTGATAAATAAATATAGAAATAAAAAAACAAAAATAAAGAACTAAAAAACGACAAAAACACAAATAACTGATAAAAGCAGATAACCAATAAATGCAAAACAATTCCTCTTGTAGTCAACCGACGTTTATTTGAAGCAAAATGGGAAGAAAAACCAGAAAGCCAATCTGGAACGCGACTCCATCTGCAATGAGTTAAGTTTGTGTTGCCAAACCGTGGAGCAGAAAGTAGATAGAGTTGCCGTCGAGGGATCCTTGAATTCTCTCTGCTGATCATTATTGAATTTATGTACTTCCTTTCTTGAATTCTCAAAATTTCCTTCATAGTAACCCCGTCTCATCTATTATTATCATTTATATCTACAAATTTTGTACAATATGAATTTTAAATTTTGTTATTAATCTCCTCATAGACTAATAAATTTTTAATTATACATAATGGATTGTATGTGATAATAATATTAGCTCTCCTATTGTTGTAAGTAAATGCACTATGAAAGTGCAAGTTATAAGAAAGTGGTAATTTTTGACATGTTTAGTTTGGAGAAAACTAAAAGTTAAAGTAACTTTAAATTCTTTGACTGCTTGACTTTCTTAGTTTTTTCAGGAACTCAATTACTGAGGCCTGAGGGGAGAGTAACCTGTACTTACTATTTGAAAATAATTCAATAAGACTAAATACCCTTTTTAATGATATAAAAAAACTCCTATATACACAGAGAGAATTTTGATTAATTAGAACTTAATTAGATTTTTTATTAGTTTATAGAGTGTTGTCGACCTTTGATTTTTTAATTATTATATTTTTTAATAAATATTTTATCAATTAGGATTTAAATGTATATCAATTTATTTAATTTAAATTTTTATAAATTTTATTTGATTAATTTTTTTATTTTTGTATGTAAAAGCAAGTCCATTTTTATTCAATTTAATATTTTAATGATAAGGGCATTATTGTACTTTATAAACTATTTTGAGGAAGTAAACATTCTAACCAAACAATCTATTGATTTTTTAAAAATTAATAAGTGAACTAAACATAAGAAAATATAAGTTACTCAGTAAAAAACTTCCTAATACAAATTCTCTAGCATTAACTTCTCTATAAGTTAGGCTATCAAACTAAACTAGAGCTTACATGATTGTTCTTCTCATCTTACGCGCTCCCTTTTGCCGTTTTCCATTAGGCATTTTTGGTTGCATGCAGAACTTGATGGATGGCTATTTGTTTTCTGTAAGCTGCCTTAATCACGTGGTTAACTATAATTACGTTGTTGGCCTCAAACACACAAACATACCCATAAAAAAAATAAAAAATAGAGAAAAAAGAAAGAGAACATAAAATTTTTTTAATGTGATTCAGTCCCTCAATAATCTACGTCCACGATCTCCACTGAAATAATATTACAATTTTTGAACAGATAAAATTGTTAAAACTCTCTCACTCACACAAACATAAAGCCCAAGTTACATCTCTAGTTAACTAGCCCAAAATTTGTGATACAAAACAACTAAGGTTCAAGGTCTGTTATAGGAGAGACCCCTTGTTAATTCTAAACTTAGGCAATATAGGAAAAGTATCTTCTCCTAACCCACTCCTAACCAATGTGAGATTTGAGGATTTATCCCAACAAATCCTCCCTCTATCCAAATTCTCGCATATATCAACAGTTTCAGTAAATTGAACTCTCTTTGCAGTCTTCAACTTATTTGTTGTGTTGCTTCCACTATTAATGAAACACTCATCCAAATAGTAAATATTTTTTCCTTTATTCCTTGCAATATCAAGCTGTCACCTTTGAAAACATTGTAAAACTCTTCATCACCAAGATATTTGTACCCACGAGATATCAATTCACCTAAAGAAATTATATTAGCTTTAGCACTAGGTGCAAACTTCACATCAGCAAGTGTTTTAACAACACCATTATGGAGCTTTAGGTGAACTCTTCCAATGCTTTCAATCTTCAAAGTTTGTTTGCTCCCTATATGGATGTAGCCAAAATTTTCATCTTTCTGCAAAGTGTCAAAAGAAGCTCGATCTTTACAAATATTCACGTCAATAGTAAAATCTAATACTCAACTGGAATAATCTTCAACAAAATTGTTAGATGTAGTCAACAACACCTCACTATAGTCTTGAACCACATTAATAGAAGAATCATCAACTTTCTACTTACCCTTCAACATCTTTTGTAGACTCTTCAAGTTCTGATTAAATTATGGGCGAGATTGCATATAACTGGTTTCTCCACAATAAAAGCATTCAAGAGTACTCATATTTCTCAGCCGAGATCTCGATCTTCCACCACTGTCACCTTTCCTTCGATTCCTCCCTCTTTCGCCATTTTCTCATCAACCTCAAAAGAAAATAAATAATAGAGAAAAAAAGAAGATAATACAAGAAATTTTTAACACCTATGTCCACAATTCCGACTAAAATAATATTACAATTTTAAATGAAGAAAATTGTTAAAATCCTTTCACTAACACAAACCCAAAACCCAAGTTATACCTCTAGTGAACTAGCTCAGGATTTGTGATATAAAATAATTAAGGTCCAAGGCCTATATATAGGGGAGAGACCCCTTGTCAATTCTAAACTTAGACGATATAGGAGAAGTAAGGTTGAACAAAAAATGACCAAACCGACAAAATCAACCAAACCAAACTGATTTGAACCGAACCGAAAACAAAACCGAAAACAAATGGATGGATGTAGATGAAAAATTCAAAAAACAGAAAAATTCAGTTCGACTGCGGTTTTATCCATGCAAAAACCGAACCGAGCCTAACCTTTCTTACACTAAAACATATATACATCTATTCTAACCCTAGACCAAACCAACTAAGTCGAACAAAAAATCAACTGATCAAACCATTTATAAATCTATATTTTATTTATATTTTGAGCCGATCAAACTGATCAGCAGAATCGAACTAAAAGTCAACTGAACCAAAAATTAATGGTTCAACTGGAGATGACTAGATAGCAAAACTAAACCATTTGGTTCGGTTGACAGTTTACCCATAAAAACGAACTGAACCGAACCATATGCAGCCTTAGGGAGAAGTATCTTCTCCAAGCCCACTCCTAACCAATGTGGGATTTGGGGAGTTATCCCAATGTATGCCGCATTATTTGAATAGACTGATCTTTTTTATGTCATTTTATTTGTTTTTTTTAGAAATCAAATTCACAATCTCTTAAGAGAATTTAAATACTAAATCATGGTTAAATTTGTTTACAAAATGTAGTAAAATTTTGTCTCCTTTCTGTGTTTTTTGACTGCAAAAGAAATGGAATCCTCCGTTGCTTTAATGATTTTGTTAATTTTATCATTTACAGATTGCACTTGATTCATAAGAGATTTTAATATTTTTATTCAAAGCAAGTAAAACTATTAATAATACTATAACTAATAATGGTGAATGATGCATAAATGGGCAACTATTGCTTGGATGCAACGCTTAGTTTTTTGACTATGAAGAAATTCATTCTATTGATTCAAACCAGAATTACAAAAAAAGATACAATTTGGGAAGATCTATGCAATGCTTAGTTGAATTAGAATTATGTTTAGTAGAATTTTGGACTGTTTGCTCAATAACTAGTACATTGTAGGCTGAAATCGAAAAATTGCATAAATTCACAAGTTCAAATCCTCTAAAGCGAATGGATTAATTAAGCGAATATGAAATAAACAAGAAACTAAAAACAGTTCAAAAAACCCATATCAACCTATGAGATCCTTCTCATCTCCTACTAAAGTAACTATTCATCACTCTCACAAGCATTTAACTTATTCACCCTCATCTTAATGACTTAATTATTAACGATCTTTCTCTAATTAACCTGTCTGTTAATGCACGTCTCACCAGGTCAAACACATCCATTTTTAGCCCGTATCACTACTATTCGTAAAATTTTAAACACAAATTAACAAGGAAGGAAACGTGTTATTAACATGTTAACCCTACTCTAAAGAAAATATTTCATAATTAATAACACTACAAATCCATAATTATTGAGTGAATCTATAAGTAGATAGGTCCCCAACCAGATTAGCAAAAACCTCCCAGAATGTACAGCCCCCTACGAAAATTGATAATACAACGAACATAGGTACTATGATTTGTGATTATCGTCACAATATTAATTTTCATCTCAATCCCACCAATTATTTCACACAACAAGACAAACAAAATGGCATCGCATTTCCTCCTCCAAATATTAATCAACAAATAAAACAGACAACAAAAAAAAAATAAACCAAGCCAACTCAAACCGGTACATTGGAATCAAGCAAACCCTCTCGAGAATTCTCCGGCGACGACGACCCAACCGTCAAATTATGCCGGCGCGGCGGCGGAGGAGGAGTAGGGATATGAACAGTAGCACGACAAAGTGGACAATCATAGTGAGAATACAACCACATATCTATACAAGGAGCATGAAAAGAGTGGTTACACATCGGCAACAGCCTCACTTCCTCGCCGTCCTCGAACTCCGACAAACAAACTGAACATTCATGATCATAATCACAACTACCCATGTTCTTGTTATTAACGTTGTTGTTGTATATGATGTCTTTCTTGTACTTGAAGCAACTGCTTTCTAACAAGTTACTGCGAGAAAGTTGAAAACTTTGTGAAGTACTTCTTGGTTCTGTCTCTATTGAGCCACCGGCATATGGCGGCGGCCTCTGCCTCTCGCGGCTCCTGCACCACCTGATGACTAGAAGGTTGTATATGACCGGTACTATTGCGGCGATTGCGAAGACGACTAGGCCGTAGTATAACATTGGTAAGTTGTTCTTTTGCGACGGTGACGAAGAGGAAGGTGGTGATTCACATGAAGGGCTACTTGGAATTTCTCCATAAGCCATAATATTTTTGTGGAAAACTATGCAGTGGGTTTAAATATGGTGTCTATGCATTATTTTTATGAGGAATTGAGCACTTTTGAAAAACTTGCTAAAACATTTGTGAATTAATGATACGGAAAGAGATTGAATAATTTTTTGAGTGAACTAATTATATATTAAGAAATAATAAGACGAGAAAATTATAATAAAAATATTTGTGATTAAGTGTAGTTAGTCTATTGAGGCGTGACGAACAAGTTGTTGACTCTGAGAGGCTGCGACTAAGAAGTCAGACTAAAAAGTTGGAGTTTAACCATTAATTCTTTAATTTTTGAAATGGATGAACGCTGTTTGTTAAAACAAAAAATCTTCTAAGGCGTGGTTGTGATGGTAGCCATACATACACGGAACACAGTTACAGAATGTTGTTTGTAAGTGATTTTATGTACAAGATGAAAGAAAAGACAGAAAAGGAATGTATAATGAGTCGATAGCGAGGACTGAAGGAGGCGGCTAAGTTGAGAGTGATTGAATACATAGATTAAAAATCAAATTGTCTTGTGGTGTATTTATGTGTGTTTGAGAGTGAATGTACATATTTTACAGGATTAGATAATTAGGAATTAATGGTGTACACATATTAATTAATTAAGAAGGGGTGTTATCTTTTTAAAGTGGATCAATTCAATGTTTGCTTGTTGTAATCATAGTACAACGTACGTCCCCTAGAAAGACAACGGTGTGTTTTTTCTTTAAATATATTAGGGTATTTATGTTTTTGGTGATGAAAATCTTTAATTCATGCTTTTTAATTATCCTCCACAACATCCACATTAATTGTATATTTCCATACTTTTGTTTTCTATTTTCCGCCGGATGCTAACAGCATCTCCAATATTCTTTATTTTAAAGTATAATTTTTATATAATAAAGAGTATATTTAATTATATAGAGTAAAAAAGTTGTTCTCTAATATAGTCCTTTAAAATTTAATAGTTATTTGTCAGTTTTTATAAGAAAATTAATTTTTAATTATTCTACATCTCTTTGTTATATTTATCTTTTTATTTATTATATTTTTAACCAATAAAATTAAACTATTATTAATGTTATATAATATAAATAATGTGTATGACTCTATACAATTAATAAAGAATATAATACATTTAAAGAAAATATTAGAGATGCTCTAACAATGTATTAACCATAAGGTCATTTGGAGTATCTTAACAATGCCTTTTATTTGGAGTTAAATTAAATAAATATAATATAGAGTCAAATAGTAAGCCGAACCAAATTCATCATAAATAATCAGTTTTGCTTAGACCAAAAGAAAAAACAGTTTTCAAGATTCCAATAATTTAAGAAGAATTTTCTTTTACTTGAATTTGAGTATCATTCATTCTACACACTGGTAGCATAACCAACACAAGACCTTTTCTTTCTTCCAGATTGTGTGCATGAAGTCACATCAATGCCATTTTACAACTTATTCATCCTCTTAAATTGTACAACGACAGTGAATTCGTATTCAAGCATTTCTTTGCTTCAATCAAGGATTAACAAAAAGGAAACTGAGCATATTTGCTATCGAAGTTCCACTTCCGCAGTAACCAAAACAAATTTAAAAAGAAAAAAAGAAAAATTAACAGTGAAAATCTTCTAGATGTGAATGGGCTTGTCATAAGTCGCCATAGCAGCTTCCTTCAAAGCTTCACTCATTGTGGGATGTGCATGGCAGACTCGTGCTATGTCCTCGCTCGACGCACCGTAGTTAATGGCTAATACTGCCTCATGAATGAGTTCTCCGGCATTTGGTGACATGATATGGACACCCAATATTTTGTCCGTCTCCTTCTCGGCAATTATCTTCACCATCCCTTCAGCATTATCGATTGCCTTGGCACGGCTGTTTGCCAAGAAGGGGAACTTCCCCACACGATACGCAATGCCAGATGCCTTTACCTGTTCCTCTGTCTTACCAACAGATGCAACCTCAGGGTGTGTGTACACCACACCAGGAACTATGTCATAATCTACATGACCATGCTTACCGGCTATGAACTCCACGCAGGCAACACCATCTTCTTCCGCCTTGTGTGCCAGCATTGGCCCTGGAATCACATCCCCGATGGCATAGACGCCAGCCACATTTGTTTGAAACCTTTCGTCGACTAAGATTCGTCCACCCTTGTCAGTTTCCACACCAATCTTGTCCAACCCAAGTCCTGCAGTAAATGGAATTCTACCAGCCGATACCAGAACTACATCAGCTTCAAGTCTTGTCTGGTCACCGCCAGATGCTGGTTCAAGGGTCAATTTTACACCATCTCCAGAATTGTCAACTCCTACCACCTTAGTTTTGAGCATGAATTTTATCCCCTGCTTCTCAAGTGCACGTTGAAATTGCTTACGCATTTCCCCATCCATACTTGGGACAATATCTGGAGCAAACTCAACAACAGTAACTTCAGAACCAATGCGACCCCATACAGAGCCCAACTCAAGGCCAATGTAGCCTGCTCCAATAACAACTAATTTCTTTGGAATTTCTTTCAAGGCTAAAGCACCAGTAGATGATACTATTTTCTGTTCATCGATAGTAATCCCGGGAAGAGATTTGACATCAGAACCACTAGCAATAATTATATTCTTGCCTTTCACAACAGCATTTCCACCATCAAGAGTGTCCACAGAGATCTCAGATGGAGACAGGAATTTCCCATATCCTTTGACGTAGTTCACTTTGTTCTTCTTGAACAAACCTTCAATTCCTCGTGTAAGGTTAGCCACAGCTTTGTCTTTCTGG
>CAODLS010929848.1:0-11816 GCA_948243855.1 Flueggea neowawraea | reverse complement strand
AATACTATGTATGATTTGTTTTTAATAAACAAATATTATATTTTCTTTGTTATTCATATTTATTTAAATATGAATTTGGGTATAAGTTTTGTACTATGAGGCTTGTGCGGGATGAGCCGGGCTCCCATAGACGGTTCATTTCGTACGCCGGTCGCGGCCCCGGAAATGGGTCGTGACAGATTAAATTGTCTAGAACTACTTGATCTCATTAATGATTGTCCTATAACTCCAGTATTTGAAAAAGATAATCTAGATATAGGATTATCGATTAAAAATGGTTTATCTTGTAAATCTAATTGTTAAGATCTATTTTCTATTTCTTCTATCTTTGGTAAAAAAGGCATCTGAATTTGGCGAACATCATTGAATAAATAAGGAAAATATATATTACCTTTTATCACAAAACAATCAGAATGATGTGTATTAGACAAAGCATAAGAAATTGTATAAGTTATCGAATAAGGTCTATTATGTTGTTTAAAGAAATCTTTTCATTTAAAATCTTGAATTAAACTTAAAGTTTTATTAACATCTCTATAATGAATATGATAAGATATACGAGGATATATGTTAAATTTTATGTTTCCATATTGTAAATTTCCTCTAAGAATACCTAAATAAGCTTCTTCTCTGTTTATTATTATATCATCCATTATAGCTAATTCTATTGGTGTATCAATTCCTTCTTTAAAAGTTGATTTTATTATAATCTATATGGCACCAATATGTATCCATCCTATTGCATTTCGTACTTCTGATTTTATCATTTGTAATTTATCTTTTACATCATTTTTAGATAATAAGGGTATTATCACATTATTAGAAGTTTGAGAGACTTCTAAAGCTCTTTCTTGAATGTTTAATCCATAAAACAAATTATGCTTTCTGGTTTTAATTCCTAATCTTTCTAAAATATTATTTTTAAATCCAGAGTAATTTGTTAAAGTAAAATTTTCATTTTGTATCTGTTTTAACTTTTTTCTATCTATTAAACTCCTAACTATATTCACCTTCATGTTCTATTTGTTTATGTATTATAGAATTATCACTGGCTATCTCTATTTCATTCATCTTCTTCTGAAGTAGAATATTCTGTATCTATTAAAATAAATATACTTTCATCTGAATCTACATTAAAATCATTAATTTGTACAAAATCACCATTATCTATCATTTCTAAAATATCATTATCAATTTCAATTTTCTTTTTTTTTTCAAATCTTTTAGGGCATTTATTAGCATAATGTCCAATCTCTTTTTAGTAATAGCATCTACATTCTTTAGGATTAATTCTTTTCCTTCTATATGTGGGTTTATAAGTCTTTTTATATCCTTTTCTCTTATAATATCTAGCCTTTTGTCTTTTAAAATATTGTCTCTTATATTGTTTGCGTTTTTTATACTTACGCTTAATCTTGTTATAATAATAAGGACTATCACAACCTATCATTAATGACATCTTTGGTCTATCACAACAAAGTGTTATTCGTTTTTTCAATCCTTTTAATGCTCGTGTTAAAATTGCATCAGCACACCAACTACTTAATTTTTCTCTGACATGAGCTATCCTTCTTCCTAATGTATCTAAGGATCCTGGTTTATATGTATCAATTAATCTACTACCCCATGGATCTGGTATCTTTGCAAAAAATAATGGCAAATAACTTGCAATATCTGAAACTTGATTAAAAATATGGTAATAATAATATTTAAAAACACAAATATATCTTTTTATTTCACAAATATCACATAGTTGTAATCTTAACAAAGCAGTAGAATATTTAGTAATGATTGCAGGATCTTTTAAATATTTTCCCTCACCATGAAAGTCTAATCTTATCGTTTCAACAGCTTTTGTTGTCAGATTACTAACTTCTCCATTAGTTCCTCCTACTATTTCTTGTTTAGTTGATCTATCTATATTACTCCAGAATCTAGAAACACTATTAACTAATGTTTTTTCTAGAAAAGATAGAGTTGTTTCATAATTCATTTTATTAATTGAAACTGCAATTCCTAGGATTGTTTCCCATTTATCTATTGCCTCTTCTACATTATTTACACAATCTAAATATAAATAAATTCTAAATGGATTTATTCAATCACTTTTCATTTTCTCAAATAGTGTATACATATCTGCTTGTTTCCCACTATACATTAGTCCTGCATATCCACTTACTAGTTTATCAAATTCTCTTAGTCTTATTTCGTTCTGTCTACTAGAACTAGGGCTTTCCTATCTATTAGAACTAGGGACATCTGTTATATTAGGATTTTCTTCCTTCAGTTCAGGTTTAATATTTATAAAATTACCATTGTTAATTTTTAAATCTCCAATCTTGGTGATTAATCCATCTATTTCTGAATTTAATTCATTATCTGTACTTTGTTCAGAATCACTTATAGACATATTATCCTAACTTTTTTAAATGAGAAATTAAATCATTAGTTATCTTGGTCTATTCAATAACCACTTTTTTACTTTTATTATCGGTTTTATTTTTAATTACTTCATCTAAAGTTTTTTCCATTATCCTTAATAGTGCTACTATTTTATTACCATAGGCAATTATCGTCTTCTGTATTTCTATTATATCTTTATCTATTTTTAACGAATTATCTTCCTCTGTTAATGTAATAACCCTCCCGTTCCGATCAATTCTCTATAGCGTTCCGACTGACTCTGACAACGACTTTGGTCGAACGTCATTTGATTTTGAACGATCCTGGTTCAATCCCAATTTGAACCTCAAATGATAGAGGTGATATTTGAGTATTTGGAGGTGTAGAGAACGTTTAAGAGTGTTATCCATGAAAATTTAGGTGTGTTTAAGTCCCGGGATTTATGGGATTTATGATTTGAAGTTAGGAACATGTTGGAGACATGATTTTGTGCGCGTAGATCTTGTTGGAGGTCATCTACATGCATAGAAGGAGTATCTACACACGTTTTGTGTGATTCAGGTTGATTTGGGGGCGGTAAAGGTTGTATACGTGCGTTGTAGGAGGAGTCACGCACGTAGATCATGATCTGGGAATGAGATGTAAGGTGTTTATACCGACTACGTATGTTGTGAAAGGTATAATGCACGTAGAATAGGCACAACGTATGTTGTGTTGGGTATAACGTACGTCGATCATGGATTCTGGAAATACGAAGTTTCTGGATTGAAATCTGATACTGTCTACATGCATAGTATGTGGTGCAACGTACGTAGAAGAGTCACAATGTACGTTGTGAAGGGGTGCAACATACGTTGGCTTGCAATTTAGTGAAACGTTGTGTTTCGATCCGTCTGCCTCTATAAGCACACCTCACCCGACCTTTTTGTCATTCTATCTCATTTTCACTCCAAATCACTCTTAACTCTTCTGAAACTCTCTCCCATGGTCCCTTATTCATTCCTTAACATATCTAGAGGTAAGATTTCACATCTAATCTCTTCTTTTCGTCCGTTTGATGCCCAT
This sequence comes from Flueggea neowawraea, assembly GCA_948243855.1. Lineage (NCBI taxonomy): Eukaryota > Viridiplantae > Streptophyta > Magnoliopsida > Malpighiales > Phyllanthaceae > Flueggea > Flueggea neowawraea. Next base: position 8,348 of record CAODLS010929848.1, on the reverse strand, counting down.
GATTTGTGGATCTCATTTGGGTCCGATTTGATTTAGGGTTTTTAGATCTGAGTGATTCAGTTGAGATGGATACTGGGGGTTATAAGATGATGATTGTCTGAGGTAAGATCGTTCTTCCTTTCCTCTGATTTCATTATTTTTATGCATCAATCTTGGAATCTCTTCTTAGGCTGAATTTCATTCTAGGGTTTGGATTTGATGTTTCTATTGGTGAGATTTTTAGATATTGATTTTTTATGGTTATTGGAGGTTAGATTAATATAAATCTAGCTTTGAATCAAAGAATTTGATGAGTTATTGATCGAGCTAGGGTTTAGCTCGAGTTTGTGGAGATTCATGATGATTTAGAGTTGTTTTTTAGAAACCAATAATGGATTTGAGTTCCTGAGGTTGATTATGATCATTATAGGTGTTTGACACTGATTTATATTGGTTGAATTGAGAAATAAATTTTTAGGTATAGAGACGAAACTTGATATTTTACAAGTTTTGAGTTTAAATATAAATTTTGAATATTCCGGGGTTCGATTTGATAATAGAAATACCTTGAGTATTGATTGATAAATTCTGAACAGTTTGGAGACTGAGTTGTAATGTTACATCGATGGTCAAATTTTGATAAGTGTTAGACTTTCGTTTGAAGATAGAATTTCTGACGTCGATGGTGTCTGAGTCTGCATTTGCATTTCATACATGTTCTGTTTTGCCATAGTCACCGTATTGATTGTTTGTAAAATATTGTGTTTCAGCTCAGTTCGATTTTCGAGGAGACCAACCATCTATCGACGATCAGTGATTCAGAGTTTGGAAGCTCGACATCCAGGTGAGTGGATTGTAGCTTCAGACACATAGGTTGTATCTCTTCTAATTATATGTTTTTGTTGTTCTATCACCATAGCATGTAAACCAGAATAATTAAAGGATTGGAAATCCTAAAATCTGGTCTATGTGAGGACTTTTTTGTTATTGAATGGTTTTTGGAAAACCATTTGGGTTTTGGAAAAGAGTAGTGGTACTCTGTTTTTTTAAAAGATTTTGCGCTTCGGCGAAAGATGAATGGTTTTTGAAATAATATAATTTGATTATATTATATTTTGGAATATTTCGGAAAGAAATTCTGAAACTCTTTTTTGGTAAAACGATTGACTGTTTGCATACTTGGTTTTGTAAATCATGCCATTATGGATTTGATAAATATTTTGGAAATCATACTTTTATGTAAGTATGTTTGTATTTCGATATATAAGTGATACCTTATATATCCTTTGGTTTTGGCATACCTAGTTGCATGACCGTTTGCTATTGGTTTTAATATACTCGGTCTCATGACTGTTTGTTATTTGATTTGAATATACTATGTATACGTTTTGGAGACTAGACACCTCTGCTACGGGGCATGTAGCCCTTGGTATACCAATGAGTGAGACAACCCAGCTACCAGGGGTGTCGGTAGCCATGTTGCCTGACGAGACACATGATTTGATATTGACAGAGGCGGGTCCTCATCACACTTATGGCTGGTCCACACTTTTCGTGATTGTTGGTAGAGTCCACATCACACTTGTTTATGTCTAGTGATGGATGGCGGAGTCCACATCACTCGTGCTTTGGTCCTGAATCTGTGTTATATGTTTTGGCTCAGATTTTGAATCTGAAAGGATTTTGTTATGCCTATGTGGAAAACTTTGATTTTGGAATTTCTAGTAAAGCTAGAAAGGTTTTGAGTTCCGATACGAGACTTGCAATAAAGGTTTAAAAGAGTTTTGACTTTTATTCTGGATTTTTGGCATAACCTTGAAAAGGTTTTAGTTTGGAAATCTTGATATGATAAAACATTTTCTAAAAATGTTTTGCTATGTTATTCAAAGCACATTAGTTTTGATGAATTTTAGAAATGTTCATGAAAGATTTTAATTAACTCATGAATGAATTCGTGTATGTTGTTTGCTTTGTTTGCGAACGATTGTGAAAGGGTTTTGAATTTCTACTACGTATGTAGCGTGTATATGTATGTATATGTTGACCATAACTGCATGTGGTATTTTTGAATTGTTTTCAAAACAGCCTTTGTGAGGCACGTATGAGGGAATCTGAAGTGTTTTTCCTCACTGGGTTTGACCCCCTTTCTTTGTTTTGTTTTGTCCCTTGTTTATTATCATCTTGCAGGTGATTCTTGTAGACAACGATCTTTGGCTTTTGATGCTCAGTGAGGTCCTCTGACGTTGCGGTCATCACCCTTTTGATCGGGCCCCATTTGTACGACTTGTTAGAGGCTCCACACCGGGTTTCCTGTGGGATTTGTTTTAGTTTTTTTGTTATTGTATTTGGTATTTCAATTGTTTAATTTGAAATTATTTCCTCAAATTTATGTTATGTTTTGTTTTAATAAATGATGTTGAAACCTTTAATTAGTTTTTATCATATTTTATTAAATATGATTTTGGGTAAGGTATTTTGAGGTTTGTACGAGATGAGCCGGGCTCCTATAGACGGTTCGCCTCGTACACTGGTCATGGTCCTGAGAATGGGTCGTGACAAAGGTGGTATCAGAGCGTTAGGTTTTGTATTGTCTGGGGCGGTTGTGGAACTTATGTGTCTTTGATTGAGTCAGTTTGATTTGCCTCTGTATGTCTTTCTGACTTTTTTTGATGTCTCGATATCTGTCTCGGTACTATGGCAATAGTTTGTAAGTTGACATTTGCATGTAGGCTTTGTTTGATTGTTTTGTTCTAATATGCGTCCTCGACATAATAGAGTTTGAGAGGCTGCTAGGCGATGATTCACCGGAGTCTCCAGCCAGTTTGTTGTGGATCAGCATGGTTCGCGTGATATGCCGGAGTTTGTGATTTCAATACATCAGTCTTAACCACCGCTAGTGGTTTAGTTAGATATGGATGGGTGTTTGCTCACATCCTAGAAAGTACTGAACGATTCCTTTATCGTTAGGTATCCAGAGGTCAACCAGTAATAGCTGTTCGGCCTTTGTACTAGTTTTACCTGAAAATTGATTCTAGTAGCCAATTTGGGCAGAGTGGCAGGTTCTCTTCAGGAGCGCCAAATCAGTATGGAAATAGTCAGGATGTTAGTTTGGGGGAATTTCAAGCTAGAGCTTTGAGTTCTAGACGTGCAAGCAAGAAAATGTCTTGGGCAGTGTGACCGATTCAAAAGCCACTTTTGTCCTTGTAAGCAGACAGGGTATGTGATAGTCGAATGTCTTAACTCTGGTATTACTTCTACCTCTGTATTCTTATACATGTGTTTCTTGGGACTCTGCGAACTTTTGTGCATTTCAGCATATATTCTCTTGGACTTCTACGCACCTTTGTATACCTTTATCTTTGGATTTTCTGATCTTTGAATATGCTGATATGCATTTCCTATATTCTTAGGTGTTGCAAAATCCTTTTGCTATATCTGGTTAGTAGGATATTCTGTGAGGAATTCGGTGGGAATCCCTTGTTTCTAAGAATTGAATGCAAGTGATTCAGTGACATGAACAATTGTTGGTTTGCTATTCAAGGACATGTTTTGGTTTTGAGATTTTGAGGTATATGGTAGTGAATTAGGCAAAGAGAGAATGATTGGTTATGAAGTTGGAATGTATTTGACTTTGGTGTTTAATCGATTCTTAAGATTCGAAAGTGAATTTGAAAGACATATCAAGAGTGCGAGATTTTTTTTGGAGTGTCTTTCGAGGAAGATTCTAGGACTCTGTGGTGCGAGTGGTTGATTTATGATTGAAATGGGACTTGGTGTACATCTGAAGTCGAAGAATCCTTGTAGAGAATGGTATGATAAGGGTAACGAATGATCAATGATGCTATAAAGTGCTTTAGAGTTGTTTGTGAGTTCCTTTTGAACAACCGAGTACCATAGGAGAGTTGTCCGGGATTTTCCTTTGATGATAATTTCCATGACTTGTTGGATTAAAAAAGAAAATTGAATTGTATGAATTGATGATGGCAGGTGGAATTTTAAATGCTGGTAAGTGTTTGGCAAGTGGGGTCAGTGTTGTATTCGCACTGGGCTCCAGAGATTTTGTGGTGTACTTCAGTGCATTTAGAATTGACCAAGAATGAACGATGTGGCTCAACGTTACTGGGAGTGACGTTGAGAAATTGCGGAATTTGGTGTTTTGGACAAGTGAGTCTGATACATGTTAGAGATAACATGCTTGGAGGAATTAGTGAATGAGTTGGAAATGATGGATGACGATCCATAGCCTAGTATCGAGGTGTTGGTTTGGGACAAGGAGTTTGTTTGGTAGACAACAACTAATGTTGTTACCTCTGCTTGATAATGTGGTTTGGTAGGATGAGTCGAGTTGGACTCAGAAGTTAGTGTATCATCAGATCTTCAAGATCTATTGATTTGACTGTAAGGGTTGGATATCAAAAGTGTATTTCTTAGGGTTCTCTACCCTATATCTGGCAACATTTGATATGTTGTGATATGTTTGCTTTGTTGAGAATTATCGGATGTTCTTTTCGCTTTGAATATTTGTATAATTGTTAAGGCTTTTGAGGTTTGACCTCGGACCAGTGTTTGATGTTTGTTCTTTAGACACGTGATTATCTAAACTTTAGAGATATGTTCTTTGTTCATCTGTACCTTTGGGTATTCTACAACTTTGCAATTTGTTCCTTAGGAATGTTGTCTCATATTTGTTCTATGAACTAATGTTCTATCAATTGAGTTAATACTTGATTCGTTCTTTGTTGAGCCATCCATGGAAATGGCAACTATTGGTTTCCATGATGCATGACTCTGTATCGACTCTTTCTGCATCTGTATGTTTTTGTATCGTTCGTCCTTGCATATGGATATTTTGGTATGTCGATGTTGTTCAGCATAATTATGGTTGAACACCCAAGGGTGTTGCTTTGTTGGATACGGTGTAGATATCCGCACTTGTTTGACTCTGTCAGTTTGTAAGTCAACATTCATTGTTTTTGCATGTGTATACTTTGATATACTCTGTCTTAGATTCTATACTGTTCCATGTATGTTGCATATCTCGGTACGAAAGAGCTAGTACGTTAGTAGAGTGATAATTGCACTCTACGAGGTTTGAAATGTTGGAAAATTTTCGAATCATATGTTGATTTGAAGATTTAGAAATGATCTTTGAATTGAGGATTGTGGAGTTTAGATAGCTTGATTGTTCAAATTGCATTAGTTGATTTGATATATCTCTGTAATTTGTTTCTGATATGAATCTTTTGGAAATTCGAGGACAAATTTCTTTTGAGGGAAGAAGAATATAATAACCCTCCCGTTCTGATCAATTCTCTATAGCATTCCGACCGACTTCGACAACGTCTTTGGTGGAACGTCATTTGATTTTGAACGATCCTAGTTCAATCCCAATTTGAACCTCAAATGATTGAGGTGATATTTTAGTATTTGGAGGTGTAGAGAACGTTTAAGAGTGTTATCCATAAAAATTTGGTGTGGTTAAGTCCTGGGAGTGATTGGATTTATGATTTGAAGTTAGGAACATGTTGGAGACATGATTTTGCACATGTTGAGCTTGCTGGAGGTCATCTACGTGCATAAAAGAAGTATCTAGGCACGTTGTGTGTGATTCAGGTTGATTTGGGGGCAGTAAAGGTCGTCTACGTGCGTTGTAGGAGGAGCCCCGCACATAGATCATGATCTGGGAATGAGATGTGAGGTGTTTATGCCGACTATGTACGTTGTGAAAGGTATAACGCACGTACAACAGACACAACGTACGTTGTGTTGGGTATAACGTACGTCGATCATGGATTCTGGAAATACGAAGTTTCTAGATTGAAATCTGACACCGTCTACGTGCATAGGTGCAACGTACGTAGAAGAGTCACAACGTACGTTGTGAAGGGGTGCAACGTACGTTGGCTTGTAATTCAGTGAAACATTGTGTTTCGATCCGTCTGCCATTATAAGCACACCTCACCCGACCTTTTCGTCATTCCATCTCATTTTCACTCCAAATCACTCTTAAATCTTTTGAAACTCTCTCCCATGGTCCCTTCTTCGTTCCTTAACATCTCTAGAGGTAAGATTTCGCATCTAATCTCTTCTTTTCGTCCGTTTGATGCCCCTGATTTGTGGATCTCATTTGGCTCCGATTTGATTTAGGGTTTTTAGATTTGAGTGATTCAGTTGAGATGGATGCTGGAGGTTATAAGATGATGATTGTCTGAGGTAAGATCGTTCTTCCTTTCCTCTTATTTCATTATTTTCATGCATCAATCTCGGAATCTCTTCTTGGGCAGAATTTCATTCTAGGGTTTGGATTTGATGTTTCTGTTGGAGAGATTGTTAGATATTGATTTTTATGTTATTGGATGTTAGATTAACATAAATCTAGCTTTGAATAAAATGATTTGATGAGTTATTGACCGGGCTAGGGTTTAGCTCGAGTTTGTGGAGATTCATGATGATTTGGAGTTGTTTTTGAGAAACCAATAATGGATTTGAGTTCTTGAGGTTGATTATGATCATTATAGGTGTTTGAAACTGATTTCTATCTATTGAATCAAGAAATAAATTTTTGGAGTAATTTTTCCATAGAGACAAAACTTGATATTTTACAAGTTTTGAGTTTAAACATAAATTTTGAATATTCTGGGGTTTGATTTGATAATAGAAATACCTTGAGTATTGATTGATAAATTTTGAACAGTTTGGGGACTGAGTTGTAATGTTACATCGATGGGTTGAATTTCGATGAGCGTTAGACTGTCGTTTGAAGATAGAATTTTTGACGCCAACGGTGTCTGAGTCTGCATTTGCATTTCATGCATGTTCTGTTTTGCCACAGTCACCATATTGATTGTTTGTAAAATATTGTGTTTTAGCTCGGTTTGGTTTCTGAAGTGACCAGCCGTCGACCGACGGTCAGTGATTCAGAGTTTGGAAGCTCGGCATCCAGGTGAGTGGATTGTAGCTTCAGACACATAGGCTGTGTCTCTTCGAATTATATGTTTTTATTGTGCTATCACCATAGCATGTAAACCAGAATAATTAAAGGATTGAAAATCCTAAAATCTGGTCTATGTGGGGACTTGTTTGTTATTGAATGTTTTTGAAAAACTATTTGGGTTTTGGAAAAGAGTAGTGGTACTCTGTTTTTTGAAAATTTTGCGCTTCGACGAAAGTTGAATGGTTTTTGAAATAATATAATTTGATTATATTATATTTTGGAATATTTCGGAAAGAAATTCTGAAACTCGTTTTTGGTAAAACGATTGACTGTTTGCATACTTGGTTTTGCAAATCATGCCATTGTGGATTTCATAAATATTTTGGAAATCATACTTTTTGTAAGTATGTTTGTATTTCGATATATAAGTGATACCTTATATATCCTTTGGTTTTGACATACTCGGTCGCATGACCGTTTGCTATTGGTTTTAATATACTCGGTCTCAAGACTGTTTGTTATTTGATTTGAATATACTATGTATATGTTTTGGAGATGGGACACCTCTGCTACGAGGCATGTAGCCCTTGTATACCAATGAGTGAGACAATCCAGCTACCAATGGTGTTGGTAGCCATGTTGCCTGACGAGGCACATGATTTGATATTGATAGAGACGGGTCCTCATCACATTTATGGCTTGTCCACACTTTTCGTGATTGGTGACAGAGTTCACATCACGTTTGTTTATGTCTAGTGATGGGTGGCGGAGTCCACATCACGCGTGCTTTGGTCCCATATCTGTGTTATATGTTTTGGCTCAGATTTTGAATCTGAAAGGATTTTGTTATGCCTATGTGGCAAACCTTGATTTTGGAATTTCCAGTAAAGATAAAAGGGTTTTGAGTTCTGATACGAGACTTGCAATAAAGGTTTAAAAGAGTTTTGACTTTTATTCTGGATTTTTTGTATAACCTTGAAAAGGTTTTAGTTTGAAAATCTTGATATGATAAAACGTTTTCTTTAAATATTTTTCTTTGTTATTGAAAGCGCATTAGTTTTGACCCCCTTTCTTTGTTTTGTTTTGTCCCTTGTTTATTATCATCTTGCAGGTGATTCTTGTGGACAACGATCTTTGGCTTTTGTTGCTCAGTGAAGTACTCGGACGTTGCGGTCAACGCCCTTTTGATTGGGCCCCATTTGTACGATTTGTTAGAGGCTCCACACCGGGTTTCCTGTGGAATTTGTTTTAGTTTTTTTGTTATTGTATTTGGTATTTCAAATGTTTAATTTGAAATTATTTCCTCAAATTTATGTTATGTTTTGTTTTAATAAATGATATTGAAACCTTTAATTAGTTTTTATCATATTTTATTAAATATGATTTTGGGTAATAGTTCGGTATATTGAGGCTTGTGCGAGATGAGTCGGGCTCC
>CAODLS010929782.1:0-16274 GCA_948243855.1 Flueggea neowawraea | reverse complement strand
TCCGTGATAGGATTTACCCTTTGAACTTCCAGGTGCAAGCGGAAGCATGTAAATCATCACTCCTGGCTCTGTTCCTCTCTGGATGCTCAACACACCATTCGTCAGTGCTCGCTCATAATAATCTGCGTACGCTGTTTCTTTTGGTCCATCTAAACAGATGCCGCGACACCTATACATGTACAAAACAGTTGCAAAATTTAACACTATCTGTGTTGTGTTTGGCCAATATTTTAGGACTTCAGGAACTGATCATTTATTCTTCATCACCTTCAAGTATCAATGAGAAAAAAATACCATCAGCATATTGTAAGTTGTGCATGATTCTTCATTCTCAGACTTTAAACTTTCAGCTAACCGCTTTGGATTAGACCTACTCAAGGATTGAGGCAAATCAGTCAAAACAAGACAGGATCAGAACCAAAATGAAGCTGCTAAATAGAGGCAAATCAGGAATAACGGATTCACTGTTTAGGCAACAAGAGGCACATTTAGTACCAGAATTTGCTGACTGATGTCCCTCCGGTTGCATAGCTGTGAGAAGAGTTAACAAATTCCATGAAATTTGTTCCTATTTCCTGACACACCAAGGTTTAAGAAAAGATTGTAACAATCGATACAAAACAACAATGAATGCCAGCTAATTCAAATGTAAATCACTTTACCTTATAAATTGGGTCACCAGTGACTTCATATCGCATCTGTGCTCCGATAACAACAGAAATGTGTGTATTGGCATGGAAGCCAGATATCTCATCAGCCTAAATAATCAAAACAAGAAGTTTCCGTTACATATAACAAGAATCAATGCAAGGCCAAGATAAACTTCTCAATTTAGCACAACGGGTAAGACCAGATAAAATGTAAAATACCTGTAATGCAAGCGGACCAAGGAAGAATGGCTTGTCAAAAAGGTGAGCCAAAACTAAGTGCTTTGTATCGTTCTTCAAACATTAACATCAGGAGTTTATCATAGAAGAAAAAGATTGCACAAAAAAGATTGGTTTGATACATAATTTAATTGCGGAACTTGTGGAAAGTATAGCTGCAAAATAACAATGTCAGTTACTTACGGTTACAGTGAATAACCTGTATAGGACATCATTCATGCCACCAGTTTCTTCATTCAGTGATCGGTAGTGTCTTTCGATAGAGTATTCTCTTCTAACATTCCAAACACGGTCACTGAAGTAATCAACCATCCATTTCACCATGTTCAAAGCTTTAGGATTGTCTGCAAGTAAATATTGATCCAGAAGGCCTGCCATTATCTGTCAAATTCAAGAATAACTATTTTAAGATTTTAAAAAGAAAAAGATTCCAACTAAAGAAGCAAACTATTTGAAGGTAAAATCCACCTTATGAATTGTGTAGTATGGAGCCCAGACAGGTTTTATTACTTCGAATCGATCAAATTGCTCGGAAGGGAAAGCAGAAAGGTAACCATTACCAATTTTCTCCTGACATTCGGATAAAGCAGACACTACAGCAGACATTTTGTCTTTGAGAGTTTCATTGTGAGTGCTTGCCCACATTTGTGCTGTTGCACTCATGTAGTGCCCTTCAATATGCCAAAACCAACTTATTTGTCAATTAACATGGTAAAAAATAGAACCAAAACTCAAACTAGTTCAATAACAAAATTACATATCGCAAACAGAATTTTTGAGAAATATGCAGCAAATAGAAACTTGTTCAACTTATTAGTCGCTCCTGCATTTGGCCGCCTACAACTATATATAAGCAATATTCAACAAAAATGACCATCATTAATAAGCATAAACAGAAATTACCAACAAAATGTCCTCGGAGCTCGACATTTGGGGCCTCCCAGCCGCCATATGGATTCCCAGGAGTGGGCGAACCTGCAGTTTTCCTGAAACTCCAAACCAAACTATCCACATCAAGCATCAACAGGTATTCCAAGTTTGTCTTTTGTGCCCTCCAATGTATTGAACTTGGCTCCAATCTCACATCATGCAATGACATTTCCTTGAGAAAGTTTCCAGAGGAACTGGAAGGGTTCTTCATATTCTTATAGAAAATAGTCCAACTATACTCATCTTTTTCCCTAAGTACCTTCCTTGGCAACAAACTAGCCCAAGCCGAATCATCGGTTGGGGTCAAATGATAGTGTGAAAACATTTCTTCTCTCCATGTTGCATTGTTTGATGATAAGAGCTCGTATCGAAATGTAAGAGATGAGAGCTGAGTTGGAGTGTTTGTACACTCCTTGCTCACAGCAAAACCCCATAGCATAAACTGAACCACCATAACAAATAGCTTGAAATGCAGAAATCCCTCCATTTTTAAATCAAAACCAAGCCTTTTGAACTCAAATTCAAGAAGTAAAACTCAAAAAGCAATAAACTTCATCACGAGAAGATTCAATGATGACCAAAAACATTCGAATTCAATAAAACCCAGAATTAAAAGAGCTATAAAATTCAGTGAATTGGATAAGAACCAATTACCAAAGTAGAAAACAACACTAAGAACCACTCATTTCAAAGCAAGAAAAAGAAGGAAAGGCCAAGAAAGCCTTCTTGAATGGCTAAAGAAAGCAGCACACGTGAAGCCACTATAGTCTATATATACACACACACACACAGATAGACAAGGAAAAACGAAATAAGAAAAGTTTGAAGCTAGAAATGGTTAAAGCTTTATTAGCATCCCGTGAAAGTTAAGAATTTTTGGGATGGTGTGTATAAAAATATCTGTATGAACATATATATATGTACAGAAAAGGGTTTAGAGAGATTTACTGAGGAAGAAGATAAGGAGAGGCTTTGCAAAGAGACAGGAAGGGATCACAGATTCGGTGTCGTTTCTTAAGGGAGTTCTTGGTTTGACTTTACGAGGAAATCTCTGCTTTACAGTTAGATTATTACGCATATGTTGCTTATTCCTTCCTCTTCCTCTAGCATGAGTGTGGGAGAGAGCAGAAAAACAGCGCAGTGAAATACTTGGTCAAGTTTCTTTTATCTTAAATTTCTTCTTTTTTTTTAGTGTTGCAATTGTGCTTCAAATTCTAACCGTCAAAATATGGCTTATTTTCCATGTTTTTTCAATGTTAAATTTAATCTTTATTACATTTTCGACTGTTTGTTTTTTTTGTCAAAATAAATTTCTGCCGCTTCATAATTTTTTTTAAGTATGTCATTGAATTTGATAGTGCCTAAATCAAATAAATATTAGAGTTGACTTCTTTACTAATTATTTATAAAATCATCAATTGGGATTGTGTAGTTTATAAATTTCCTTTTTTTTGTCTGAAATAGTTTTATCAATTCTTCTAGAAGAAGTTTTCTTTTATTTTTAATCTCTAGGGTGTATGAAAAAGTCATATTGCATGATTAAAAAAATTCTGACTTAAGAGGGATTTGATAGGCTACTTAGCCAGTCTATTTTAGAAAAGAAAATACTGTCATTATCAAGTTTATGTCCAATTAAACTTAAAGTTTAATAATATTAAATACCATAATTTTTATTTATTTTTATATTTATGACTCGACTTCACTTAATAATATTATTTTTATAATTTTTTTGTATTTATAATACGAATTTGTATTTTTATTAAAAAATAATAATTGATGATGTAATACTGATAATGTGACCATTCAGTTTTGAAATAATAATCATCACACCGATAATGTTACATCATCAATTATCATTTTTTTAACAAAAATATTAATTCATACCACAAATACAAATAATTACAAAAATAATATTATTAAGTGTTGTTTTTAAATAAAAATAAACAAAACTTATATTATTTAATGCTATTAAACCAAAACTTAACTATGTACTTTTTCATTAAAAAAACTTTGCATTTTAATAATCAAATTATATGCGCATAAATATATCAACTTGATACCACCTATGTGGTACCCAAGCCATAAGACGCTGAATCCAGAATGTGAACTGTATGGTATGCGGATACATGAGTTAAAAGTCTTTCCGTATTAAATTGAAGACTATATATATATACACACTTGATTTTTATTCTTGATGCTTTGTTATTCGAGATTTGATAATTTGTAGATGAATCTGGATCGAACAGCTGTTATAGAAAATGTTAAAATATCATTATCATATATCGTGCAAAATGTTAAAAAATTGATTTTAATGGTGACAAGCCACTTAAAATGGAGTTACATTATTGATTTTAATTTCTCCAACATGGTACTTCTGGAAAGAACAAAAAAAAGCATCAACCTCGTGGTGGGACAGAGTGCATATTATCAAGAAAGAGATTATTAATATGAATAATAATATCTGGCAGGAATTTTCTGCTCCAGAAAATACAGCCACATCTACATTTTTTTAATTATAATGATCGATATGACATATATCATGCGTAGATATAAGGATTTTCTTAATCAAAGGTATCAATAAAATGATTATATATTAATTCCTTGCGCCCAACAGCCTCTGACATATATGTTATTTAACTGTTGTGGATATCACAGAATCATACAGAATGAGATAAAATATGCATATGGAGTAGATATAAAGGACTTTGATCGTGGATTTGCTTTATTATTAAGAATATTCTTATTGAATCTCATAAACTTTATTTATGAATTTTATTCAAATAGATTTAGACATAAAATTTAAAATTATAACCAACAAAATTATATTGTTACCAATTAATTATGTCTTATTAGTATTAGAATTAACTCTAACATTAAGATATCGTAAGTTCAATTTTTAGTGAGAACAAGTAAAATGACCTATTAAAAAATATCATTTTTTATATATTATAACTATTTATTTAAAGAAAAGAAAAAGATAACTAAAATATGAAACCATTTTCCAGAAAAATCTTAAAGAGTGGTGAAATCTTTTTAGAGTCAATTTATTATCTACCATCAAAAATAAAATTTATAATTTTTTAATATTGAAATTAATTCTAATATAAGTATGCTGAAATCTAAATAAGCGGTAGTCTTGTCAACAATAATTTTATTGGGTCCATAGGAAATACGGACACTTACAAAGATGCGTTTGGATTGTCTAGATGAACAAAGTAGGTAAAGACAACAAATTATTGTCCTCTAAATGTTGGTTTCAACAGAAGCGTAATTGCTTGCCCTTGACTGCTAGTGGCTGCAACGCAAAGTATGTGCAAAGAAATAATTAATTAAGTCACTAACAAAATGCATTTGTCATTGCTAAGATCAGCTTCATGTCACGCCATCCTTTCTCCATTCTAGCGGGGCACTTGTGTTCAATTTAATTCAGTTCGAACTCATCTTTCTCACCAAGTTGCTTCTTGGCTAACTATATTGAAGAATAGGACGACTTTCGTGCAACTTCACGTCTCAACCACAACCATGTTGTTCCATGTTGATGAATAGATGATGTTGTAACAGATTCATAAATATCCTCAAATCGTATCTCTGGAATATCAAAACCTAAACGATTCTTAAACTAAAAGAACCCTGCACTTATGCTTGTCCTAACTTGTAGCGTTTTCTGAACTCTATTTTGTTTGTTTATTTCTTCGTAAATTGAGCTATTAGAATGAATTCCTAACTTTTTATAGTCATAAATACTCTAGTCTAATCTCCAAATTTGAGATTATTATAGACGGTAAAAGTTTAAAACTCAGGAAGAAGAGCTTTATTGTTTATAATATATATAGTCATATCCAACTCATATCTAGATTATTCAAATACCAAATATATTAGGATTGAGAGTGTTTTAATTAAAAAAAATGACTGTATCGTCAGATTTCAAGTCTATAATTTTACGTTGTGCCAGCTGTATTTTCAAAGGAAAGAATTGACACTTGCATTCAATTTTTTATCCTCTACTTAGTTTCTTCTTCATTTATACCACCTAGAAGCTAGTGTATCTTTCACATGATAATCGGTATATTTATTTATAAAATAAAAAGTATAACAATTTCAGATGTATTGCCAAATTAAATTGTTTACTATTTTGAACAAATTGTTTCTTGTCATTGTGGGGTTGTGTATAATTAAATTATTGAATCATCAATTGATCAATTATGGTGTGACCAAATGGTTAAGTGTAGGAAAGTACACTTGCATCATTATCATCCTAAAACAAGCAAACTTGTATAAAATTCCCTTCGAAGAAAAGCAGATAGGAAGATTCTGAAACAAACTCTTTCCCATTATAATTTTTTTTATGTTCTTTAATTTGTAGCTTTCAATCACTGATATTTTGTTGTGGTCTGTAATTTAATTGTCTGTTTATAGACATGACAAAGAAGGATGTTGTGGCACATCAGGCATTCAATGAGTGGATTAAATGTAGCAAATTGGTGATGCATAATTGAGAGCTGAGACAACCAAAATATAGGTAAGAGATGGCATCACTGGAAAACGATTGATTTTAATCATTTTAAAGGTGCTTAAGTCAAGCAACAAACCAGGAGGAGTCCAAAATTTAAAGGTAGTAGTTTTGGTGTGGTTCATATTTTCTATGCCTATGATTCACGTACCAAAAAGCTGTATCACAAGAGGTCAAGATTTGCAATCAAGAATATACTCAATAGAAAGTAGCCATGTGAGAGCATCAATCATATATCTCAATAAATAAGATAAAAGAATAGGTTAGATTATGTGCCATAGTCAACCAACAAATACTTTTCTTACAAAATGGGATATATTTTGCAGATATTATAGATGTATAGTAGAATTTTAAATATTATAAAGTAGATTGTTTTTAGTAAACATGATTTGAACCCATGACTTCAGGTTTAACTATTTGAATTAATCTCAAATGATATAAAGTAAATATATTTACTAGAATTCTAAGACAAAAAGAATATTGAAAATATGCTATATGTCATATCTTAACCAATTTATTTTATCTTTACCTTTTTGAATTTTAACTAATTCGAATGAAAATTGCTGGTTGCATCAGAGAAATATGAGTGACAGCTATACTTTACCCTCTTTTATGAAGACAGTGCATCAGGTAACTATTACTTCAAGACATACCAAATGTATTTCTCTTTCTGTGTAACAATGAAAGCAGCTTTTAACCAAGAGTGAAACAAAATCTTGTTTGCAATAGGGGGAGGAGAGCAAAGTTTTGTAATTGACTCTGAAATTTGTCAAATTAATTTTATAATGAAAAACGTAACATACTATCTGAATGAATTTGCTGCAAAATCATTTTTTTATAACAAAAGTTATTGAAGTTAAATTCAAAATTAAAACTTTATTTGCTACTCTTTTTGTAGTACAAAAATAGTTACATGCTTAAAAAATTAGAATATTATATTGGCAGGTAATCCTCCTTGAGTCATCATGTTAACTTCCAGGACAAACTTGTTAGTAAACTATATTTTCTACTTTAATCTATTAATTCTAACCTATATTTGTTGACCAAATTTACAACCAAAAAAAAAATAAAAATGCATTTTCAAACCCACCAATTTACAACCTATATATTGAAGAAGAGAAAGATGATAAAAGTGAAGACTAAAGAGTCCAGGTAAAAGGGCTAGATACAAATTGTACCAACTAAGTCTAACATTCAGGCTTGATGGGCCAAAATCCATAAAACAAAAATGGAGGCTAAAACATGGAGGGTAAATTACATATTTTCCTATTTTTCTTTGTTCTAGATAGAAGAATCATTTTTGGACTTCTTCGTCTGCTGCGTACTAAAAAAGTTGTTGAGCTTATTTTTATAATTGGCTCAAACATGAAATACGAACATGGACCATACAAAGCAAAACAAGAAAGGAACTTAGCACTCAGACATTGGAACTGAAATAAGTGGAGTTCATAACGTCAAAAATCTAGCCAAAAATAGGCCTCATGTTCATATCGTAGACAGATCACAAACCTAGTGAACCAAGTGTACGCGTATCTGTATGTATGTAGTGCAATAAATTGACGCCTTCATGATGTCAAACATTCTTGGTTTAATTACCAGGAGACTATCAAAAATTCTCTATAGAATGTACTTTAATTACCAGGAGTCTCGGTAAAAAATTTATCACTATTTTATGAGTGTTGCAGTTTAGCATTCTGTACTTTTCGATGCTTTTTCAAATGCCTGCCTCTTTTGCAAAGTCTACATGTGAAAAAAAAAAGGAAATCCTCAGATTATGTTTAGTTGGAAAAACAATTTTTTGTCTTTTTTTTTTGTTTTATGTTTCGTTTTTATTTTTTAAAATTCAAAAGTATTTATAAAATATGCTTACTAATAAAAAATCTTTTTGAAAAAAATTTTCATTTCTATTTTTCTAATTTTTTAGAAAATAGTGGAAAAGTTTCACTACTAAAGAAGCCCTAAGCCTTTGTTTGGTTTCTCAACAGTGCCATGTTAAAGAAATAAAATTATATACAGAAAAAGAGGGGAGAAAAAGAAGTTTTATATATTTTTAATTACTTTACAAAAAAATAGGATATTGAAAATTGTAAAAAAAATGAGATTCTAACTTATTAATATTAGAGTAAACTTTAATACTAAGAGATCAAAAGTTTAATTTTTTGCGGGAACAAATAAAAAAGACTTGTAAAAAACTCTGAAAAAATGTTTTTGTTGTCATGAGTAATGACATGCAGCGGTAACCTTGGTTATTTCTGTATGTTATATGCTCTATAATACTCTAATTTGTTTTCTCATTTAGCTCTAGTTAATTAATATAATTATATGGTTATTAATGTGTAATTTTCTTTGAAACTTAATGAATGCTGATGGCGAATTGAGGTGTCCTCGTTTCATTAGCATTTAGCAATGAGAGGCCAAAAGGAAAAATTTGGTCTAATGTTTCTAATTTAATTGCAGGAGGAAAATTTAAAGTAAGGAACAATAGGTCGTCTGCGGAACTATAGAAGAACAAGAGCTAACGACCAATCATTCATATGGGAAAGAACGACTTGCCATTTCTGTAAGACGCAGTTACATAATTACATTGATTCGTAAAGAAACTATGAACGATTTCGATCTTTTTAGCACACAACTTGGTCGTAAGGTTCTCCTACCACAGGTATGGAACTTCTGCTTCGGAACGAGAGAAGTCATGGAACTATATTTTTCGGTTGAAGTGAACGCACTGGGTATGGCTAAATCATTTAATATTAGTATCCTATTTGTACACAAATAATCTATTAATCTCCTCAACAATATCACATCCAATAATTCTTTTCAGTGAATTTCTCGTTTCTTGCGTATTATAATTCTTAAAAGTATGTTATTCTTTCCATTTTTTTAATTAAATAAGTTACGGTTTTGTTGTCTATTTCTACAATCAGCTACTCAATTTAGCGAAAATAAATGCTATCACTTATAAAAACAACACTGTTATGAAAACTTTAACCACGAAAAAAAACTCATACAACAAAAAGAATTACATAAATAACAGTACAATTTTTCCTTTCTTCATCAACAGTAATTATATTTTCTTTCATACTCTGCATGGTTCTTCTTTAACGTTCAATGTGATTTAGGTTTACTTTTGACAATACAGTAATTTCTATCATCAAATCAGCTTCATATTGGATGCTATTCGAACACTATATATATGTAATGATCAATAACATATTATTTCTAGCTATGAATTAAAGCTGGTTAGAGTGGTCCTCTCTGCATGGCTATTGAGACTAAAAACGAATTTTTGCATTAATAGTATGATAAAGATATAATTCAGCATGCATGAGTTGAAGGCCAGGACACCAGCCATACGTTAATTTTTTAAAGTTTCTGCTTTTATAACCGTCCTTAAAAGCAGTTAGGCAAGTTCTACCTTTGAAAAGAGCACTTGTTTTTCCTCGTTTTGCATCATTTTAACGGCCACAAGAAGTTTAATTTACTACCTCAAAGTTGCTTTAAGGAGAACCATTCATCGAAGTAAAGTTATGCTTCATAAGTTCCTTGACTGCTTTGAAAGATAAAGCCATTAATATTGGATCATATGGTATGAAATAAGGATGGTAATTTATAAAGATCCTACGAGCTCTTCATTGCTAAATTTAGATACCATGTTGAAAATCAAAGTAAAACCAATACTAGTGGTTCCAAAGCAAAGCAGTCAAAATTATCAAAACAACAAAAAGGGGACAAACTGACTGATCATTTCTCAAAGCTTCATTTCTTCTTGTTTTTGCATGAAATGTCAATCATAACTCTTTGATAAAGCTCAAGACTTTGATGATAATTGTAGTTCGTATATCAGTATCTCGACATTGTGGATTGGAAATGACTCGATTTCGGTAGCAAATAAAGCCAAGTTGTAACATATAGTGCCAATGCCAATATATGTACAACTCATGGTCGAACATAATGTTGTTCAACATCACACGTGCATTAATTGCCAACTCTTTTTGTTTTTAAAGAAAATTACAATAACCCAATAAAGTAATTCAAATAGCAACGAATACCTCTAGAATTAAGAAACTTAATAAAGTCAGCAAATTTAAGCTCAAAAACTAAATCTCTTTTGATTAACTCCTGATCCTTTTAGAACAAATACAAATTAATCGATTGAGAGTTAATTACAATATTTGTATATCCTGTTCTAATTCAATTTTAATTATAAAATAAATTCTTTTTACCTGTTAATGTTGAATATGACTCAACAGTATTACACAATGAGTGTACTAACAAATTGATGTGGGCATACTTACATACAAAGAATGGTCACAACTTATAGAATACACATCCCCACACTTCCCCATTTAGGCATATATATACGACGCACAAAATTGTGTCCTTTTTGGAAGTTTCACCAAGGTTGATAATGCACGGCGTGGTAAAGGGTCACAAAATTCCAATCCCACGAAGTGGAACCATCATCTAATTTATAGACTAAAAAATAGGAATGGGACCTCGTATTGTTTGTTTAGTAGGGAGAATGTGGCAGTGCCACACCCATTTTCTGGTCACTCACTATCCATAATCCGGACCAAGCTGTTGGTAGGGAGGACCCGGTATAATTTAATTGCAACATGCCAAGATCTACAAGTAGATGACAAACAGTCAATTTGGCTTTGTAATATGCTATAGTGGACCTATGAGTCACACTCACTTGGAAATTTTTGGAACAAGTAACCTAAAATTCGCCGACAATTGGAATAATTCTAGTGCGTTTATATTGGAGAACCAAATTCCAATTCTTACAGTATCTTACAGTAGGCTTGTTGTCGGTTTGACAATCGTAGGTTCCGGTTCATGAACTAGAGATTTCGGTTTTTTAAATGGAAGAACCGGAATCAAACCGTGGTTTCTACGGTTTAGTTCGGTTCCAGTTCGGTTATAGTTCTAGTTTTAACCGGTTTAGATTCTGGTTTTGACCGGTTAAAGTGTCGATTCCGTTTTCAGTTCGGTTCCCTTTTTTTAAAAAAATATTTTTAATCCGTTATTTTATCCCATCAATTTTTTTTCCGCTTTATAAATTTTGTTATATTCAATAATTAATTATAGTATCAATAATACATTGTATTACAAATATTTTTTTAATAATTTTCAAACAAATTAATTATTCTACTAGTAATTACATCATATAATTTTAAACAAAATTAAAAAAAAACTCATTAAATTTTATTAAATGTAATGAAATAACAAAATAACTAAATTAAACTATAGTAAAAAAGTAGAAAAAAATTGAAAAATGTAATTGTAAAAAATAACTTTGAGAAATATAGAAAATGTAATTGCAATAATAAAATATATAAATAATTAATAAGAAGAATTTTAAACAAAATAAATTTTTGAGAGAGAAGAAATAATGTGAAATTGGTAGGGGTATTTATAAGGTTGAAAAAAAAGAAGGAAAATTGTGGTTTGAACTGCCGGTTCAACCGGCGGGTTGAACCAATGATTCGACAGTTTTTAAAGGAATAGAATCAGAACCTAAACTATAACCGCCAGATTTTGGTCGGCCGATTCTGATTTCGGTTCGATTCCGATTTTGACTGATCCGGTTTCAGTTCGATTTGCCAATTCTGGTTCAAAATTTACATGTCTACCTTACAACACCTGATGCATCCCATTGTGCTTCAATAAAAATGTTCCGTCTGATTAAAGGATTCTTTCTATATATGTTGCTTTCCTTCTCAGAAATTAATCTCTTTTTTTTTTCAAGGAATTAATGTACTCTAATATATGTCCATGGATATACTAATGTAAGTGCGAATCTGATTGATCTAAATCTAGAAATAGGAAGGAAAAAACAATCCGAAAAACGAACACAATGTAATTGTTGACCTATAATTCCCACATTAATTAATCGAAGTGAGATCGAAAGTTATTTATAAGAATTTTTTATTCCTCAATCTATTATAACATTTTTTCAAAGGTGAAAATTATATAGATTCAGAACAAAAAAAACCCTCAATAATATGGACTTGACGATCGTAAAAATAATATGGTCACAACAATAATTATTAGCAAGATGATGATTGATGATGAGATGATTTGAGGTTAAGGTTGATGGCAGCAAGACTGGCTGGGGTCATGAGGCATTTGCAGGTTGTCACATTTATTTTCAGGTGGAATTGTCGTAACGCATAATCACCCTCGTTTTTAATGTTCCCTTGTGCAAAATTTGAACATCTACGATTATGTTGAATCTTGGTACCCATAATCCATTACATAAAACTATATCTCCGAAAATAAAAGAACTAAGAGCTTGTATTAATACTGAACTTCCCCAGAGAAAATATTAAATGAAGACATCATATAAAATATTTATGGCATTTGAAATCTTAAGAGCTGTTTAGTTGAGAAATTTTTTTATTTTTTTAGAAAATTAGAAAAAAGAGATGAAAAATAAAAAAAATTAAAGTAAATTTTAATTAACAAACATATTTTTTTTTTAAATATGATCAATTTTTAAAAGATAAAAACAAAAAAATTTATTTTCTAAACTAAACATAGTTTTAATGATTTCATTTATAGTAAAATGAGTTTAATATCTTCGTTGCAATAAACAAAGGTCAAGAATGAAGTATAACCCTTGAGATTCAGAGTTATACTTGTTGTAAAAGGCAAGTTGTAAGTTCCCCAAAGTTGGTAAACTTTCTAATTCTTTTCCCCCTTCATATCAATGTGGACCTATACATTATTATGATAAAATTATATCACTATATTTATATGTACACTACACGTCATGCCCGATATTTTAGTTGAAACTCCTAAAAAAAGCTATATATATATATATATATATATATATATATATATATTCAATAATTGGCTTCCATGCTTTCATAAAAAAACACTTTTTTATGTGTAATTTGGACCTTCGAATGCACTTATCGATCACTAAAATTTCTTGAACCCTTTTATTTTAAAGTTTAGTTGTCTTGCAATTTTGTACGAAGTGGGAAAATTTATAAGAAAGAAAGTGTACTTCTTGATACACTCATAGTTACCGGAACAAAAAAATATGTATGTATACTTATAGTTATTTTAAATTTTATTTTATTTATTCTTATCAAAAATTGAATTTGCAACCTCTTAGCGTTGAATTATGTTCTACCCTTCAATTAATTTTAGATTTCATATATAAATTAGATCTTCTATTAAAAAATGATCAATTATTTTTGGATCTCCACGTGAATTTCATAAAAATTATAAATAATTACATTTTAACTTTTTATGAGCACAACATTATTCCATTTGAACTTCCTTAAGACATCGTCGTTGATTGTTTTTATATTTTCTTTGAAAAAACCTTTATATAATTCTTTAATAATTACAAAGCTGATCGATCTACATTATGCAGATCGTCAACATATTCACTACAAATTATATGGGTTCGCTAAAATGGCCGTGGTACGAGGAAGATCATGGTTTCACGAAACTAAATATTATCATGATTAATAAAGATACCGTACTGTTCCTATCTAATTAAGCTAACCTTATTAATAATTTTTTTCCTCTCATTAATGATTATAGCTTGTGATTTCTAGTGTTTATTTATTTATAATGTGGAGGGTTGGAGGGTAGGCTCTAATAATTACGATAGACACCAAAGATCTAAAGTCAGGAATTGTATAATAAAGTTAATTGAGAGGACAATTGGGCTATAAGATAATCCTCCATCACTAAGCATACCCCGTAATTTATGAACATCTTGTCTGGTAATCATATGATGCTTCCTTTTCACATTGAGTTTTGTAAACTTGCTATAAAAAATAAAATTTAATTCGTCAATGAACCGGTTCCTTTATTTACATATTTTTACCAATCAATGTTTAAACAATTTTAATATCATTAAATATATTAATTAAAACCAATAAACCTATAGCATATTAACACTAGAATAATTTCAACCAATGAGGGATCGGGAATTTGATTCTAGGTTAGTTAATATGTCTAATTAAAGTAAATGTTAATTAGAAAGAAAAAAGATTGAATTTCTTCTTCTTCCGCCATTTTATCTTGTTTAACTTGCACTTTATACATATCCTCCCCATGATCCAATTGTTTATGATCAACAAAATTCTAATCAATTTATAGAAATATATTCCAAAACCTAGGATATTGAAAGATTAAAGAAAAGAATTAAATTGAAAGAGAATCATGAAGTACTATTATAATATATGTAGAATCAAACATGTGATTGAACATGAGATCGTGAACACGTCACATGAATGGATACCTTTTCTTTCTTTTGTAGTGAAAAGAATGAATGGTTCACTCAAAACATTAGATTAGAGTATAATTCACATAATTAGTAAAAATAAATAAATTTATTAATATATTTCATAGCACTCTTCACGGAACAAACAATTCGATTACCAACATCTTTCGGTAAACTAAAATGATGACAAATTTTAAATTTATGACCCCACCAAATAATTAATCTGCTTTCATTTTGCAAGGTAATTAATCTTTAATCTCATTCAATTACTATTATAATGACTACACAATGAGAACATTCCTTCTTTTTTAAAGAGCATTTTTATAAAAATAGAAATTGAATAGACTATTTGACAACTTTTTACAATTTTATTTTTTTCTAAAATAGTGGAAGAGAATATACAAATATATAATTAACAAATATGGAGGTTAGATTTATATGAAAATTAGGGTCTCATCATGACTTATAAGATATAAAAAAAAGTAAATTTTGGAAATAAAGAGATAAAATCATTAACCATTTCCATCATCACAAAGCAAACGAGAGAAAGTGGCTTGGCTTTCTTGTTCTTGCCCCCTTTTTGTGTTTCTTTGAGATTCATGAATCAAATTCAACCGCGTTTAATTCTTCTTTACGTAAATATTTTTTTTCAGATATATATTAATTATTATTTATGCCAATTCTTTTCCGTAATTGTACTCTTCAATACATCCTCGGTGCAAGAAAATTCTTGCAAGAAATGCAAGGTTTCGTAAATTTTCTTGGTCTAGAAGAAAAGAAGAAGCATAATTTTGTCCTAGCCGCCACAATCTATGCATTTTCATTACTTGAAATTCACTATTGCACCATAAGAGAACACAATACAACCTTATCAAAAAAATAACAAAACTAATTAATCACTTTTATATTTTTTAATAAAATTAAATTTCATTAATCATTAAACAAACCCTATTGTAAAGATTTGACGCAAAATCAACTACTATAATTACTAGAGGTTAATCGACATGTAACTAATCAATTATTTTTTCCTTTTTTGATATAAATTTTTTTATCTGTCAATTAATTTATTATCATTTGTACGAAAAAAGCGAAGCTGTTACCTTTTTGCATAATTAAATTAAGTAACAAAAACAAATTAACAATCATAGAAACATGTATATGTATAATATAATTGCACAAAAAATATAGATTCTAGCATTTTCTTTATAGAGATTTTAGTCTAACAACTAATTTTCTTTCACTAATGCCAATTTCCACCTTCTACCATTATTCTATTTACGCAAATATAGAAATAATATTTTTCTGGAGGAAAAAAGGGGGAAAATAATCTAACTAGCTCTTACACGTGCGACGCCACACGTGTGGGTTAGAACTCCGTTAAAGAAACCTTTTTGTGGTAATCGGATGACGGCGAACACAACGGCGACGGTGGCGCTCTCAATTTGTTAAAGTACTCCCTAATATCCATTCCGTGAACGGCCGTTATCCTCTCCGTTAAGTCGCCGTCATCTCTTGAGGGAATAAACGGCGGCCGTAAAACCTCCGTTAGTAGGTCCCACTGGACTCCTTTAAAGAACACGTGTCCCTTGATCTCACAAGCCCCACGTTGATATCCCAATCTCTTAGTTGGATCCTTCTCTAATAACCGTTGGATCAAATCCGTTAACTCGTTCCGTTTCCCTACAAACTCCGG
>CAODLS010929599.1:0-27207 GCA_948243855.1 Flueggea neowawraea | reverse complement strand
CATTTTTGTTGAGTGTGTGCCACCTATTTTTAACGGTCTTCTCATAATATTGCTCGCTTGCCTCCATCCCGTGGTTGAAGCGTGCAGCCACCCGCTTCCAAAAAGAGTTGGCGTTTTGGTCGTTGGACATTACGGGGTCTTCGGAAATAGCGATCCAACACTTAGCCAACTTGACGTCGTGTGGAGGGATCCACTTTTTGTACTTAGCACCGACGTCGGGGCCGAGATTGCTTAGACCAATATTGGGCTCGAAGGATTCATTTCAGGAGTAGGAGAATCTCCTTGGGAACCGTCGTTGAGCAGCTATCCAACACGGGGATGTAAGGATTATTTTGTGAAAAAAGGATTGGACGTAAAATTTTGAAAATTACCAAAATTGAAAAGTGTGAGTTGATATGAAAATGGGAAAAATGAAGCAGTGTGATTGAATTGATAGTTTGTAAAAGAGGAAAAAATTGATGGATTATTTTGAGAATATCGGTAGTTGAAAATTTTTGATGGGTTATTTTGAGAAGAGGATTGAATATTTTCATTGTTGGAATCCATAATTTTGGGGAAGAAATTGGAGTATGGGTAATTTGAGAGTATGGAGACAAATTTTAAAAGTTGAGAGAGTTTATGAGAGAGAAATGGGTGTTTGAAGTAAAGAAATGATAGAAAAAAATATGTTTAAGGGAGTTTTTATAGGAAAATGGGTAAAACTAGCAGTTAGGGACCAAAAGGATAATTTTTCTACCATCAACGGTACTCCAACGGTAATATTACCGTTGGAGTAAATCTGACCGCTGAATCAATCAGATCCAACGGTCAGATTTAAATATTTAAGAAAAAGGTAAATGTTAGGCGCGGGGCCCACTGAGCCCGCCGCCTGACGAATGTAGCCCATCCTCCCGCAGGAGGACGGGCTATCGGACCGAGACGTTGTAACGTGTCCCGGTTTGCGGGACTAGGAACGGGAGTTGTGGGCAGCCTTAGAGAAGAAAATGGTTTTAGAGAGAGAGGGAAAACCTAAATAAAAAGAAACTCGAAGCAAAGTTCGGAATCTCATAGACCTAAATTTGTGATATTAGTGAAATGAGTTTTCTTTTTCGCAGATAATGCTATCAGTTGAAGGTACGACGGCATATACATTCTATCTGTTAGCAATTAATAAACTTGTAGCAATCTTTTGTTGCAGGTTTGAATAATGTTGCTGGATATGTGTCTTCAAGCATTCCAAAAGAAGAAGCCTTTTCATGAAGTTGGTTTTGATTACAAGGAAAGTTCAAGATAACCTGTTAAGCAAAGTCAATTTTGAAACGATTTTAAAGCTAATTGCAGCTTTTTGCACGTTCAGACCAGATGAATGACCAATTTTTGTTATTGCTCGGACGAAAAGGCAAAAGCGTGAGCAATTTTTGTTTTTAAGACAAGTGGATACTTCATGATTTTCGGAGGGTTATTGAAGAATTCAGCGGATAATTCATGGTTGGGATGAGAGCAATGCTTAAAAACGCTAAAAATTGCTTCCAGGCAGGCATTACTAGAACAATTCTAATAGCGGTAGACATGGTTGCAGCAAAAACCTTTGAAACAAGTGTTGAAGCTCAAAGCTTAATGCCGTTCTACTTGTCCATTTTTTTTAAGTCGTTTTACTGGCTCACAGCAAAAATTGTACTCCCGATTTTTTAGTATTAAAATTAACATCAGTACCAATGTACTACTAGCCCATTGATAATTCTATTAGTTCATTACAAGCATGAATCCAAAGCGAAAGGAGATGGCATCAACATAATTTGAAAGTTTGGGTAAAGAAGCAGGGTTTCCTCGTATAGGAGTTGCTTGCAATTCATGTAACTTTTCTGTTGTGGAGCTCATTAAAGATCTGTGAATTTCTGTTAAAACTGACACTTCCTTACATTAACAGCCAATGTCTGAAAACAAGTAGTTGGTGACAGAGATTGATAAAAGATAACTTTGCATTTCACAAGGCACAGAAACAATAACACCACAGGTTGATCTAAGTAAATGCTTAGCTTGACAGAAATAATTGATAGTGCCATAGTAATATCACAGAAGCAAAAATTGTTGCTAAAATGATCTCTGCTCAAGTTGAAAGAGCTGTAGAGACAATAAACTTACTCAGCCAATCCAAATATAATTCGCAGTGCTCTCTCTACTCTCGCTCTATCTGAATGGTTACATGGCTGATATTGTACTCCCTTTTAATGTAGTCTACAACTTTATCTAGCACCATATCAGCATTAGCTCCCCGTCTGACCTTAACATGGCAAGCCAGTAAAACCTTTCCAACAATTATGGCCCAAATATGCAGTTCATGGACAGCAACGACCTCATCCATCCCGCAAAGACCTTGCTCCAGCTTAGTAGCATCTATCTCTCTTGGTGTACTCTCCATCAACACCTCCAAAATGTTCCGAAGCATCCTGATTGTTGTTCCCAGCACAATTACAGAGAATATAAGAGTGCAAATCAGATCAATAATCTTCCATTTGGGTTTATACCATATAATCGCACCACCAATCATCACCCCTATACTCTGAATGGAATCACCTAGGACATGAAGATAAGCTCCCTGCACGTTGATGTTGCGTTGCTTCTTTTTTTTCGGGCCACCGATTGTTTTAATTTGAGTTTCTGAGCGAGTCTTAACCAAAGGCTCAGTGATATCTGTGTGTGAATGATGAGACCCATGGGTTTGTTCGTGTTCATGATCTTCATGGCCATGGCAGTACTCACTGTGGGTATGATGATCTCCCCCATGTCCATGAGCATGGTCATGGCCGTGCTCATGACTATGATCATGACCTAACAAGAGTGTCATGACAATATTAACCACCAATCCAAATGCAGCAACAACGAACATAAGAAATCCCTGAACTTCTCGTGTATCGTTGATGAGTCTGACAATTGCTTCATAAACAAGAATCCCTGCAAGAAGCCATATCAATTGGATGGAAATGAGTGCACCAAGTATCTCAATTCTAAAAAATCCGTAAGACTGGCGTGGATTTGCCTCCCATCCTGCTGCCCAGAGTGAAAACAACGAGATGGCAAATGCTGCAACATCTGACAACAGATGTGCTGCATCAGTCAAAATCGCAAGACTGTTGGCTTTAATGCCTCCAACAACTTCGATGCTCATGAAAACTACGCAGAGCACAACGGCAATCAAAAGCTTCCGCATAGATGCTGACCGTTCTTTTGCATCTTTAGAACTGGTTTTAGCATCTGAAAATCCACAAGGTGCCTCCCCACATATCTTACTCCCACCCAAGCTTGTCTCCTCAGCCAGCACATCTCTGCAAACTTCAACTATATGTGCATGTTGAGAATTCTGTGATTCCATTTGAACTGCAAGAATAAGAAACAAATCGTTGAATTTTAATAAGAACTGTTCCAGCAGGAAGATGTACAAAATAACAGACTCTAAAATATCACATCAAGTTTGCAAATCAATCAAACACGCCACTAACTTTACAAAGAAACAGTCAGAGGCAATCCTATATGTCTGCACCATCAACTTTCAGACATTAATTCTGCAATTTTCATGGAAAAACTTGCCAAAAAGTTTCACTCTATACACATGAATTTGCCACTGAGATTGACAAAATCTTCATCTAATAAACAAGACTAGCTCTAGTACAAAGACGTTTTTCAATTTCCAATACAAAAGTAGAGACAAAAACAAACACAAGAACGATAACCAAAGTGAAGGCAATACCATGTGAATGGTTCACGAGACCTATATATACCAATAAGTAACGTGACGTCCACCAATGTCCAGAAAAAAGGCAAGGGAAAGAAAAAAAAAAGGTGAATTGCGAATAAAACCGAAATCCCATACGAAATTCACCCTTTTTTTCTCTTTCAGAATCCAAAAAAATTGATTCATTCTCCATGAAAGATAAAGGCAAGAATAAAAGAATCCATACGTTTGTGGTCGAATAGTATCAAGCTCGAACTGACGAATTCAGGTTATAAATCAAACAAAGAACCAAAAAGGAGCAGTGCAAATCACGACAAAACGGATAAAAAGCGAAGAAAGTACCGATGATTCTTGAAAGTTGCTGGTAATGGGTAATGCTGTTTAAGCTTCTGGAATTTGATTGGAGAAGGAAAGCCTCGTCTTTTTTCTCTCTTCTCTCCCTCCCCAGAGAGCAACGGAGGAAAATAGTATTTATTTAAGCGAAGACTGAATATTAAAGCAAGGGACTCACAATCAGTATGTTGCGACCTGCCATGATTGAGATAATTGCCATGCACTTTATTTGCAAAACGACACCAGCAACACTACAATTAATCAATTATTACTCTTCACCTTAATTAATTGCCCAATTGGGCTGAATCTGTATTTGCCAATGGTTGACACAATCATAATTCCATCCCGAGTTAATTATGCTATATATCTTAATTAAAATTAAAAATTTAGTAAAAAATACACAATTTTTATAAGTTAGTGGAGTGACACATTTATAATTTTAATTTAATAGAATGTTATCTTAATTTCAATTTTAAAAAATATCATATGTATAAATAGGGAAGGTTAACTGCTTCTGACTTGTTTTGGCTTCTTCAATTCTTTTCTTTTTGGTTTCTCTTTGTTTTCTCTCAATTTCGACTTAAGGTTTACATCCTTTTTGTTTTCGTGTTTTCCCCCGTCATTCTGCCACATTTTCTTCTTCATTGCTAATTGAGGTATTGTTTGTTCTTTAAGGTATGTTGATATTCCTAGTTTTTTGTTAGGTTTTTTAACTCAAAATCTGAATGAAAGTTTTGCTTCGCGTTTAATCAGTTTTTTGTTGTGTTCGATTGGCGTGATTTTCGATATCAGTTGCATAATGGAGAGGGATGTCTCGTGTGTATATGTGTGCTCTCATAAAGATAAGAGAGTCTATGCTCCTTCGTTGTCTCTATCTTCTCAACCGAGAAAGAAGGTTAAGTTTTCGACTCTAGGATTGTCTGAGAAGGTATTTTTAAAAAATTTCAAGTTTATTCTCATGTTTTTTTCTTTTACTTTACTTTTTTTTTTGCATTTTCTTATGTTGATCAAATTAGTTTTTTGTTGTGTTAAGAGCAAGAACCAATCTATTCATACTGCAGTTGAAGTGCAAAAGAAAGTTAATGTTACGAATAAAGACTCCTCTGATAAGGTTAGTGTTTTTGTTTTTTCTTCAAAATGTTGGTTGATGTGTTTGTTTTGATGATTTCTTGTTTGTTTTGTTTTTTTTTGTTGTGTTAAGAGCAAGATCCATTTTGTTTATACTTCAGGTGGATCGATGAGGAAAGTTAAGGTTTGGATTAAAGAGTCATATGATAATGTTAGGGTTTTTGGATTTTAATGTTGGTTTATGTGTTTGTTTTGATGATTTCTTGTTGTTTTGTTCATGTGTTCTTTCTGTAGTATTTTCTCGTTGTTTGATGTTTGAGGTTGCTTACAGTTCATTACCGTAGGTGTTCAAAGGTCTTTATAGGTTTTCAGTTTTTGATTCTTGAATTGGTTATGAAAAATGGCGCGAGTTGATTTTTTTTTGTTTTTTTGAGTAAGTCTTCATAGGCCTTCAATTATGAATTTTTGACTTCGTTATGAAAAAAATGGCTTTAATTTTTGTTAGATTTTGTGTTTTTTTTTTTAAGTAGGTTTCCTTAGGTCTTTAGGTGTTTTTAAATGTTTTGAATTCACTTATGAAGTTTTGCCACTTATTTATTTCTTTTTTTTTAAATTGTTGTCTTAGGGAATGAAGTTTGTTGTGCCTCCATCGTATCATTTTCCTGTGAAGGTCACCTTCAACTTTATGTCTGTTGAGTCTTTGAAGAGTTGTTTAAGTGCTACTCAGGTAGAGATGTTCAGGCGTACGTGTTTTGGTTTTTTGCTAGATATGGATGAGATAGTGGGTCAGGAACAGTTGTTTCATTTATTTTTTTAAGGGAGGTGGAATGCAGTGATGATGACATTGTTTGCTTTAAAGTTGGGCATAAGACTTTGAGGTTTGGGATTGAAGAATTTGGTTTGGTGTCTGGGTTGAAGTATGTAGGTAATGTTGATACAAGTTCTTTGTTTCAATGGGGGGTGACTTGATGACAAAGTATTTTCCTAGTGTTAAATCTGTCAGTAAAGTGTCATTGTTTGATATAATTAAAGCTAAGCGGTGGGAGAGCGATGAGGATGCTGTGAAACTTGTTGTTCTTTTTATTATTCATCTGTTTGTAAATACAAAGAGAGGAAATAAGGCTTTGCGCAGAGATGATTTTGTAATGGTTGGTTTTGGTTTGTTTGAAGGGTATACGTGGGGTATTGTAAATTTTAAGTCAATGTTACAATCGTTGAAGGGTAAGCTGATGCAGCGGGGTGCGCAATGCAACAAACAAACCACATTTCATTACCGGGTTGATGGGTTCGTGGTTGCTTTCCAATGCTGGTTTTATGAGGTTTGCTTGAGAGTAGATGATGTTTTTCTCATAAGTTGGGGACAAGAAATCCAAAAATTCTCAATTGGCGGGCCAGCTCTCAACCTACATTGGCTGAATTGAAGAAGGCAATATTTGATTTTGCAAAGGTAATTTTGTCATTTAATATTCAGTTTGTTTTAGTATTTTCTTTTGAAATGTTTTTTTAATAAAAAAATAAGTTTGTTTATTCCGTGTTTGTGCAGATGACGCTTCAAAATCTTATTCCTAATGATGGTAAAATTGATGAACTATATTTGAGGCAGCTACAACAACATTATAAGGGCAAATCGAAGGGCATCATAGATACATCAACATCTAGACCTACACCACCAGTTTTTGAATCTGGTATGGCAAGCAAAGAATTTCCAGTTCTTGATACTGGTATATCAAATAAATTTGATAATTTGTCAGCGAGATTGACAGAGCTATCAACTGAATTCGGTCAGTTCAAGTCTTTTGTTGTTGGTGAGCTGCAGAGCCTATGGGAAAGGTATGACGACAAATTTGAAGTTTTAGATTTAGCTATTGATGATTTATGTTTTAGAGTTCATATGCTTCGGGCAGATGAGGTAATGTTCTTATATGTGGTTGTAGAGTAGTATCTTAATGTAGGATAGACATTGTTTGTAATAAATGTTTGGTTGATTGTTCTTTAAGGTAATCATTCTTAATTTTGTTTTTGCACATCCCTTTAGAGACTTGTGAAAACCTATTTGGAGACCTGTGAAGACCTAGAGGAGACCTGTGAAGACTTGGTGGAGACCTATCAGTTTCCTTTTATAGACCTTTTTGGAGACATTTGTCTTGTACAGTTTTACATTCCACTGATTAGTTGTTGTTAACTTTCTTTTTTTTCTTTTGTCTACTTTTTAGCCCGTAAATGTATAGAAAGAAAAGCCGCATGCAGTTGATTTGGAGGAGCATTTGGGTGAAGACTTTGATGTTGATGATTTCTTTAATGGTTAAAATGTGCATCGGGGTGTCATTGTTGAACCTATGAAGAAGGAACATGTGAAGGGGAAGGAGAAGGAGACTCCATCTGGTGACGTTGAGGTTACTGCTGTTGGTGGGCTAAATACACCAGTAAATGGTGTGGCGGTTTTATGTATGGATGTTGTGCAGGAGACAGAGAAGGAGAAGGAGACTATAAGTGGTGACATTGAGGTTACAATTGCTGGTGTGGTAGATGCACCAGTACCTGATGTGGCTGTTTCATGTATGGAAGTTGTGCAGGAGACAGAGAAGGAGAATGAGCCTCTAACTGGTGACGTTAAGGTTACTACTGCTGATGTTGTGGTTTCATGTATTGAGGTTGTGCACGAGACAGAGAAGAAGAATGAGACTTTAACTGGTGACGTTAAGGTTACTAATGTTGATGTTGTGGTTTCATGTATGGAGGTTGTGCCATTCTCTCCAAATGTTGTAACTCCATTTCTGCAAAAGTGTTCAAAGTGAAAAATTAAGTTGTCGCATATGTTGAAGTCTCATTTCATTGACAACTTTGGCAGTGTAGGGGAGTTTGTTGGTGCTTGTTGAACCAAGGGTGGTTAACATTTATATCCCTTTGTGTTTTGATGATGAACAAAATGGAGTTTGATATGTAATCATTTAAGCATGATCGATATTGGATAACTCGAGTAAAAGAATCAACAACTCGAGTAAGAATGATGCCTAGAAGCTGTAGATCAAGTGATACAACTCGAGTAAGAACAATCGTAACTCGAGTTGATCAAATGTCATACAACTCGAGTTAAATGAAGGTCAACTCAAGTTATATAAAGGATAATTCGAGTTAGATGCATGCCAACTCAAGTTAAATACCCTAGAATTAATTTAAATCGAGTAGATACTTGTATAACTTGAGTTAGAACTTGGAGGCAAAGCCTGACTCATTCAATGTTCAAATATCGAGGTTCCAACGGTCATAAAACATGGATAACTCGAGTAAGCATGTAGGATAACTTGAGTTACACATTTCAGAGGTCATTTTCTACAATTGATAACTCGAGTAAGAGGAAAAGATAACTCGAGTTAAAGGCAAAATATTCAAGGTAAGTTAAGAACAAAGTAATCAGTCTACAATTGGATTATTCTTCTTACTTTGTTTTTAACTTACCTTGAATATTTTGATAATTGCAAAAACGTTTTTAAACAAGTTTTTAAAGTTAGTAATCCAATTCACCCCCCTCTTGGATTAGCATTCCGGGCCAACATATCTGATTTTCAAGATTAGTATACAACCCTAATAGGTGTATAGTGTTGTTAGTACTTTTTTCGTATGTTGACCATGTAGTTTATTTGGTTATATAATGAGGAGATCAAGCATGATTAAGTGAGAACTAATCATGTAGAATGATGAAGGACCATACTGTCATATGCGAGTGAGAGATGTTGGAAAGCTAGGTCCACCTATGACGTTAATGGACGGTACCCACATTTATTAGTTGTGTGTTTAACTAATGAGCCCAACTAATTATAATATTATTTAGTTGTAGGCCTCATAATAGAATTAGAAGAAGCCCAACTAGGGTCCTCACATATTAGGGTTGTGTAGAAAGCCCTAATAATAGAGAGAATAACGAGTTAAGAAAAGAAAGAGATACACTCTCTTGCTCTCTTATTGCTGCTGCCCTTACTCTCTCCTAGGGAAGCAATCATTTTCTTCCATTGTTGAATCCTACAACACCGATCCCGAGTTGGCATATAGGTTACAATTCAATCAATCATTCTCGTTAATCAAACGACCGT
This sequence comes from Flueggea neowawraea, assembly GCA_948243855.1. NCBI lineage: Eukaryota > Viridiplantae > Streptophyta > Magnoliopsida > Malpighiales > Phyllanthaceae > Flueggea > Flueggea neowawraea. Next base: position 18,009 of record CAODLS010929599.1, on the reverse strand, counting down.
AGTTCGATTGCGAGCCTTGCATTGATCGATCCTATGTGTGTTCGTAATCTGCAACACTTTGAGGTCAATACTCGATTCATCAATTTTGCATTTTATACCATTAGGTTTTATAAATCATATTTCCTATCTGTTCTCTTTGGACAATCGAAGAAATAATGTCAGGTTCTTCTCTCTCTAAAAGAAAAACAGGAGGAGAATTTTTATTTAATTAAAAACTCATGAATCAATTAGATCTCAAATTTCTAATTAAATGAGAACTCATCTAATGAAATACTTTTATTTCAATCAGACTAGTTCATGGCATGCTTGTCATGGGATGGACCCACTTTTTCAAACAAAAATAATTATTTTACTATTTTTCATATTAAATTTAAAAACATTGAGTTATTTTAAAAAACATTATCGAAACTTAATTTTAAAATGATTATAATATAATTAAATTGCAAATCTATTGAAATAATCCTATAAAATAATGCAAAAAATGTTAGATTTTTTTGTAGTGGAAAATTAATATTCAATCATCTAAGTCACATTGCTCCCCTAGATCTTCAAAGGGTATTACAAGTTCTTTTTCTACCTTGTAAGCGCCTAAGTTTGTATATCGTAATGTAGATAGTAAAATGCGGAAAATCATTGATGGGTTGATGGTGCGTGGCCACTTGAAAAGTTATTATATGAAAAAAAAAAGACTTATAAATAATTAAGACGACCAATGGATTTGAATAATAATCAAAACAAGTAAGTGGGAGGCGGCTGTCTTTTTATTTGGTGGATGTGGCCAACACTTGGAGCCTTTTGTGACAATCGAATCGGTTTGGTCACCAACCGTCGGCCCTACAAAATCTTCCCTCTTTCGTTTTCTTTCTTCATTTTTCTTCAAAATTCTTAACCCAATCATAAAAATATTTACTTTAATATATTTATATATATATTTTTGTAATATTTTTTATATAAAAGAGCCGATCCATCAATATGTCGAATTAATTAGACTAAACTTACATAAGAATAGTATTACTTATTTATCAACTTAGTTAGTGTCACCTCATAAATATTTTTGTAATTTAATTCTAATGAATAAATCTTCCAGTCATAAATATTTTCCCTTTTCTTTAGTGCCACCTTTATTTTGTTAGCGCCAAAATCTCTTTTAATTGATCAACTATTTGATTTTGGAATCGGTCTTTTGTAGCAACCTGTTCATAATTAGTGTCACTACAAAGCGAACACAAAGCATGCAACAAAATATTCAAGGCACCACCCAATATCATTTTGTATCCATGCACAAACTTATAATGTTATATTTATCGAAGGTGCCACGTGGTTAAAATGTGAAATTGTTTTATGGGTTCATGATAGAAAAACAAAATAATTTGTAACATCAATTATAAATTTGATTAAAAGTTAATTAAATTTAAATATTTTATGGAAATCACAAATTAAACTTAATTCTAACATATTTATAACAATAAATGGGTAGGTATAAGATTATAATTAAATTTATGATAATTGAAATTATTTGATATTGATATGTTTGAAACTATGTAATGCATTTAGCTTCACTCGTAAAATTTTGTAATATAATGTAACACTCAAATATACAACACTAAATTAGATTAAACTTAACTAGATATCTTCACCTTTCATCAAGTAGGCCCTTCATTATTATAAGCCACAATACACCTCCTTGTTATGGTCCAACAGAGAAATCCTTCAATTAAATAGATATATCAATTACTGTTTTATCATTATAATAATGGTCAACTATTTTTCTGTAGTTGTGGAAATGACATCTAAAATTGCCCACTCTAGGGAGGATTAATTAATTCAATTGCCTTGGCCTACTGTCACCGAACATGGAAAGTGGGCAAAGCTTCAACTGCTGCTATTCCATAAAAGAAGAAAAACCAAATCCAATGTTCCTCCATAAGTAGAAAGTCTAAGTTTTACTATTTAGTTCACTAGATAGGCAGCCAATTTTTCACATATCGAAGGTTCAAAATTAAGCAAATTATATTTTTATTATTTTTGAGAATAATATTCTAAAATTTAAGTAATTAATTAAATATAAGAATTTATTGAATTATTTCAAAACTAAAAAAGTTGAGGAGCAATGAATTAATTATTTGGATTTGTGTACGAAGGTATCACATAAAACAAACATGTAACCAAACAAATTAAAATAAAACGGCTCGAATACTAACCTTGATAAGTGTAGCAGCATGAAGAATGAAAGCAGGATCGATCTATGTGTTAGTCTTGCACCCAAACCATAATCGTTGTTAAGCAACAAAAATGCACAACTAGTTTACCATCTAGTTGCCACATGAAAATCTCTACTGTAGTAGGAATGAAGCATGATGAAAGAGAGCAAAATCTCCTTCCTCTAACTTGGAGGCCAATGGCCTCTCACTCTAAATAAGAGATAATGATCTATTTTATGTGGTCTTTTGGTGGCTACAATTGTTTAATCCTTACTAGAGTTTAGATGCACCAGGAATGCAAGGTGGGCTCTCTTACACACACATGCAATGCCTATCTTTCTCACTTATTCAATTAGGTTTCATCTAGTTGAGTTAGTCCCATGATCAAGACACCCAAGTCTTGATCGAACTATGTTTGAACTAATCAACTTGTCATAGACGAACCACTATTTCTAGCATGTGGTAATAGAAAGAAAAATAACATAGACGAGCTCAAATGTTATACACTAGTTAAAGATATAAGACGACTTGCCAACCAAATCCTATTAAAAGTTGTATCTTGCAAAATAGCTCAATTTTGCCAATCATATGCAATAGTAGCTCAAATATATTAGAATGTATATTTTACCCTAGTTTGCTTTACACAATCACCACTTTTCAACTGGTTAATCTAAAAAAAAAAATGATTTTACTATTCATCATTATGTTTCAGCTAATTAACATAAAGGACTCATTAGTGAACCACAAAACTTGTTAATGTGTTCTAAAGTAATCTTCGCCTCTTACATCATACAGTCCATTCATGATCTAGCTTTCTCGCCTATTGTGCCCCATCTAGTCGAATCAAGCATACCCTTCGGCTAACATACTAAAGTAGCCATATTAGATCATACTTCTTATAAGTGTTAATTATCCTGAGGGTAGAACGCATAGAGAACTTCATTTCATTGTGGGTTCTCTCATTAGGAAAAATGAGATCAATTTGTATTTAATAAATTACCATCCCAAAGGTTGTAATTAGTACACACAATGCAATCATATGCTATTTCTTTTCATTCCTTAGAGAAGCATATGTTTTTATAGTACAATCAACACCATAAAAAAGCTTCAGTAAAAATGCACCTTAGTATTCCACCTTAATCGACCTTCTTTAAGGACCTTTTCTCACTTTAAGATAAACTGCATGAATTGCTCATAATTCAACATAAGATTACATATAATCTTTTCATGATCTCACTTCATGGCGTATATTTTACAACATGTATGATTTTTTCTTGCACCTTAACAAGGACTATTGTGTAATTACTACAAACAACATTTATGATTATGAATAGGCTCTCGTCAATACTAAGAGTTCAAAATTTGCCTAATTTCAATTTTTTCCTAAGTAATTGACAAAACTAAGATAAACATCGGTGTGAGTGTGCCACTTTTCTGTCCAACTTGCTCTTATCACAAAGACAGTAAATGTTTACTCATAAACATTCACACTTGTACAATGGCCAATATGTCAAGGGATAACATATCTTATATGCCATGCTAATCTCAAGGAACACATCTGTTTTCATTTGCATTCCTTCAATCTATAAATCTTTTGTTGGGATGAGAGAACCTTTTGCAGTTCATCCTTGACTTAATTCATTCATTAAAAAATATTGTCATAAGACTTAATCCTCTTTTAAGACTATGCATTTCCAAATTTTGAAAATATGTCACACATGTTCGTCATAAAATCTGGAATGCTTCCACTAGGTTCAAGCTCCAAACTCTCACTAGAGTCAACAACTCCTACTGAATTAAGTTCCATACTTTTATAGGAATTAGGAAACATTTACCTCAAACATTCACATTAGTTTGAGGTAGATGAGGTAGATGGTTATGACCCAAGTATATAGGTAGTCACGATATTAAGTCACAACCTTGAATAAGTGGTCAATAACATCTTCCTTATCATCTTTCCTCATCTTCTTTTAGAATTCTCCTACTTGGATGGAGTAATCCTGAAAGGTGTTGTTCCTTAATCTCATAGGAAAGTGAAAATTATATTCACTTCATCCCAACCTAGGAATCTATGCACTAAGAATGTTACTTCTTGTTTTCGTTACTAGCCCATTTTACATTGTCCCACGATAATGTGTCATTTTAGACACAATAAGGTATTCTTATTAAAAATACTCCTTTCCTTTCTTGGTCCTCATCATCCAAGGTTTCTTGGACATAGGCGATACATTTTATGATTTCAAGTGCTTAGAGTCATACTCATGATCGATCCACTTCCTATAAGATGTATGAATAACAAAATCAAAGGCCACATGGTTAAGAACATTGAGGGCATTTTCCATCATACATTTAATCATATTGAGGGGAGTACAACTTCTCCTCACCACTACATGCTTGTTATAGAGTGTGGGATCACACAATGCTTGGATTTGAATTAAAAATATGCATATATTGGTCGATCTTCAAATCTTTGATTAATCCTCAGCTTGTTATACAAGTCATAGGAAGCAACTGGATGCTTCTCATCTATGAGATATCCAAATGAGTATGATCGTACCTTCCACAATCATATATAATAGTGATAAAAATGGTTGGCCCAATACCTTTCAGCTCATATTCAGCATTAACCACTGATGCCAAAATGGATTGCAATGAAAATTTGGCTTTACAAACGGTTTCATGACTAATATTTCGTTCTAACATTGCTCGCAATTAGGAAATTCAACTTTACTTAAATTGTTAAATCATACTCTCACTTTAGTTAATTGATCTACTCAATTTTGACTAATGTCGTTCGAGTTATATGTAATGACTTCACATTATCATCATGGCTATATGAAGTAGCAAGCAATGGAAAAACTAGGTTCGCTCAAATAGTTAGGAATTCAATTCATAACTATGAGACCTCTCTTTATTACACTAGAGTAATATTACTTCTCATTCAAACATAATGGAGCAAATGTTGTAAACTATGAAATAAAGATTGAAGCCAAACTTCAACAGAATCATGACATAAGCTAGTGTAAGAAAAAGGTTTAGCCTTTGCACAAAACTAATACTGATTTCTTCTAACTTTCAGATTCAAGTAATTCTTGACTAATAAAGGTGGAGATTAATAAAGGCTTCTAGATTCTTCAATACATGGGACCACACATTTCAATTAACCATCCACGAATGATGAAATTCAATTAAGAACATAGAATTTTTCACTTACGTGAATCTAGGAAGTGTACCCTGAAAGGTGCAATCATTTGGTAGTCAAAACATTTCACTCATGATACATTTACATTGTTCATATTCTAGGACTTCACTAAAATTCAATCCAGTCTTTTGCCACATAAAATTTTAGGCTTTCAAGCCTATTCCTCACCTTAGTTATGGAAGTCTTTTTATTTCCTTTTCTTTGGAGCATTTATCAATAAAATATGGCATCATTATAGGTGCCTTAGCATTGAAATAATCATAGCTAAGTGGTCTTTTTCAACATGACGAACGACATCATAAAAAATCCTTACATTGTCATTCCTGAAATAAGTGTGGGTTAGGTGCAACTTAAAATGGTCCTAAATATTCGGCAAGGAATTAATAACAACTTAGAATTTGTGTTGCTTACTTAATCCATAACCAACATTACTAAGCTGACAAAAAGTATAGGCTCTAAGCCTCTGATCAAGACCCTTCTTTTAATTATCAATTTTGTGGTCGAAGATCGAGATCCATATATCCATTGTATTTTGATACTTGAGCGTATGCTTAATGATTGTATCTTTTATTACACAAAGCAAGATGATGGAATTAGTGAAATCCTTCTATTTCACATCATATAGACATCTCAATCCAAATTATGTTCAGCTCTCATCTCATCCTCGAGTTTGACTACAACCAAATTTAAGGTGTTAAGAGCGCGTAGATCTTTTCGTATACACTAGAATTACATTCCAAACTTTACGATTGTTGCCATTCAAACTTAATGTCCTCGTCTAGTTGGCATCCGTCAACTTTGAAGCAGTGACCACTATTGCACATCAAATACAATGATACAAATATATAGTTGCATATCACAAGAAAACACAAAAATAGATATAACAATACACCCAATTTACTATCCAATTAAAATTAACCTGGTATAGTCTCTTATTAAGCTCCATGTTGAACATATCCATTAGGTGTATAACTACCATCTCACACAAAATAATTAATTGTACCATATCAATTTTATGGATAGTAAATTATGATTCTTTGGATTTACTTTTAAAGTTTGCATGAGTTAGGGGAGTCCATATTAGTCAATTTCAAATAATTATGACTCAACTCAATAATCAGGCAATAATTTAACATAAAAAATATCGCATCATAATATGAGATCTAAATGCAATTGAATGCTAAAGTCAATAAATGTAACTCAAATATTTGTTAGACCAATATGCAATTCAAAACAATGGTTATATTGCCAAAACAAATCTTAATAAGAAATAATTTTAACCTAAGACGTAATTGTAGAAAAGCACGTAACTCATGCCTTAACAACCAATGAGACACATAATGGATACCTATCAATGTTTTAGAATAGAATCCTAAGTGATCACGTCAACTTCTCGGGAATTCTATTATATAAACGACCACATCATAGACATCACACATGGCGACCGTTTCTTAGGATTATAGGACAATATTGGACACACCAATCTCTAAAATGCTTTTGACTCTAGATTCTCTATGAATCTCTGATAGTACTCTAATAATTATGTTTTCATAGAGTTTTAGATCAATTCATCAACTTGGCTAAAATCAAGGAAGAATGAATCTTCATCATCATATGCAGCTTATGCCAATTGCATCTTTCTTTAAGACCATCAACAACATCATAAATCACTTTAGAATTAATACGAACCTTATTTTTTGCATTTCTTTCAATACATTATAGCTTTATCTCGTTTGTTCTGTGATTTAGATGGACACTTATCAATCACAGTCTCTACAACATATTATAGATAGAATAAGGCTATACACATATACATGTATTATCCTAGATTAAAAAAATTTATTTCGACCAATTAAATAGGAACTATACTTGCACATTTCAAAACAATATTTTTCAAAACATATTTTTAGAAAAGTCATCGGCAAAAAACACAGCTTACTGAATTTTTTAAATAATTTTAAATTATTTAAATTATCAAAAATTTATAAAAATAGTTTTGGAACTCAAAAAATTGTAAAAATATATATAAAAAATTTTGAAAAATGTAAATATTAATTTTCCAAAGAACTTAAAATTTTTAGTTTTCAAAATAGTACGCTCTCATCGTCACGTGCTATAGGGAGAAAAACTCATGCACTAATATGCACCTTTCTCTAGCATGCAGTGTGTTGTAGGGTGGGTCCATATGTCACACCACATGACATGTGTCTTGACTAGGGCTGTAAATGAGCCGAGCTACTCGCGAGCTACTCGGCGTTCGACTCGATCAAAGCTCGTTCATGACTCGGTTCACTAATAAACGAACTGAGTTTGAACAAGATTTTAAACTCGAATCAATAAATGAGATGAGCTTAAACACCCAAAAGCTCAGCTCAAAAAATTCTCGTGAACAAACTCGTTTGTAAGCTCATTTACATATATAAATATGTATATGTATATATAAATGTATATATGGTTATATGTATTTTAAACTAAATTATGAAAAAAAACTTAAGTTTAGAATATTATTTAATATTTGAGCCACATCAATAAAAGTGCAAGCTTGCACTAATTGACTGTACCTATAAAATACAATCATGCTCGCATAAGATCTAATATTATGTTGAACTTGTAAAACAAATTGAAACTTCTAATAGTTTTTTGTTCAACTTCATGCTCAACATGATTTTATTGAACAAACTTAAACTTAAATATATTCTTTTTATAGATTTTATCCAATTTGAACTTGCAATTTTGTTTACGATTTTATTTGAGCCTTTGTTAAGCTGAGCTCGAAAAAATGGCGAACAAGCTTGTGAGCTCGCGAGCTTTGTAACGAGCCGAGTTTGAAAAAGATTTTGAGCTCAAGAAAGAGCAAAATTTTTAGTCGAGCCAGACTTGAACACTTCAAAGCTCGGATTGACTCGATTACACCCTTAGTCTTGACCTTGTTGGTCCATGTGTAGTTGACGTGGTAGACAAATCCAAGTTGGCAATGTGACATATGGCGATAAGGTGGTAGACACGTGGCATCACTTGCCACACATCACCTTATAATTGGGCCATATATACCAATATGGCACATAGTAGACACCATCATATGATGTGTAAGCCACATGCCACCCATTGGTTGAACCACGTTTGCTGACTTGCAGTACAATCGGCAACAACACGTGTGAATGATATAGATGCCATGTGGCAAGTTATGCCACATGTCTAACTCTTATTAGTCTATATGTGCCCATGTGGCATACCCTACATTGGGTCTTGCGGTGTGTTTCAATGATTCAAATGTTGCCATGTACGCCCTAGACATCAAAATACATTTGCACTCATAGCACCATATATTAGACTTGTGTTCAAACCATGTGCCACTTTTTGGTTGATCTTTTTTGTAGTTGTTCTCAGTTAATCTATGTTTTTTAGCTCCTAAACTCACTGGTAGGGTCAAAATCTCAAAATTTCAACCTTTTATCTAGCCTCTTATATATCCTTATTCAAGGGAAGATTAAAAAGCCAAAGCAAAAAGACAAATTGACATATCAAACAGATGCAAAACAAATTCGTGTTATAATAGCTAGATCATTAGACTGGCACATATTTATGAACAAAATAGATAAATCGAAGTAAAACGGTTCAAAAACTAACCTCGATAAGTGCAACATAATGAAGAATGTAAGTAGGATTGAGTTTTATATGAGTTTTACATGTAAACCATGATCATTTTGGAATGACAGGAACATGTGAGTAGCTTACTGTCTAGATGGCAAATGAAGAACTCCATCATAACATAAATGGAGCAGGATGGAGAGTGGAATTTCCTTCCCTATATCTTGCATGTCAATAGCTTCTCACTCTACACAAGAGAGAATGATGTGTTTTGTGTAGTCTTTTGTTTGCTATAATTCGCTAACCCCTAATTAGGGTTTAGATGCACCTATTTATAAAAGTGTTAGGTGGACTCTCCTATAGACATATTTATGTAAAGTCTATCTTTCTCACTTACTCAATTAAGGCTTATGTAATTGAGTTAGGCTCATGAAAAGACACTCAAGCCTTAATCGAACCAAGTTTGACCCAATAACTCATCATGTGCGAGCCATTTTTTCAACAATTTTATAAATTGGGTAGCATATTACAAAAGCCAATTAAAACCAAAATGTTATAGGGATAAAAATTATCTATGTTTTTAGAAGTTAAATATAATAGGTAAGTTTGATTGAACATATAATATGTTAATATAATAAAAAGGTCAAGTCGTAATCTTCCTTAGTGGTAGATAGGATTCTTAGGACCTCAAGTCCCACGAACTTGTTCATAGGATAAAAGAATTTGGATAGAATAGATTGACTTTCTAGAGGCTCTACTAAAAAACGAAAAATTAGTATATCGTCTATGTGTTATTTTGATATTTTTTATTACACCACTGTATTTACAAAAGGCACATATTGCATCCATGAACATTAATGCTATCAATTTTCCTTAATGAAAAATATAAAAATACCAATATACCCTTCGTCTTTTTTTTTCTACCCTTTACTCTGCCTTTCTTTCTCATCCCTATCTCTTTCCAACCAGCCCCCTCCCTTTCTCTCTTTTTGTTTTTTTCTCTCTCCATCTTTCCCACTCATCGTCTCTCTCTCACCACTGCCATTTCCTCTAACAAACCCTCACCAAACCCCCACGTTTCTCTTCCTTTCCTTCCACAAACCCTCATCAAACCCTTGCTGCCATTTCCTTTTACCATGTTTCTCTCCCACTCATCGTCTCTCTCATCATAGTTTCCTGGTGACTGAAACAACAATGTCGTTTCCTGGGTCAGTTTTGTCGGATGAACTTGGCTTTGGTTGGTATTTGCGAAAGACATTGAGAATGGCATGAAGATTCAGTTGCTTTGATTTGATATTTGTTTTAGTGATTGTTGTTTGGATTTTTTGTTTTGTAGCTTCGTTGATTTGGATCTTTTTGTTTTTGTAGCCTTGATTTGTTATTTGTTTTAGTGACTGTTGGTTCAAATGTTTTGTTTTTGTAGCTTTGATTAGTTTTGTTTGAGTGAATCAAAATCAGAATAACAAGCCATTTGTGTTTGAGTTTGTGAAATGTTTTGTGGATTTTGATTCAAAATTTTGTTTGTTAATTTTCGTCTTGTTTTATTACCAAAAAATAAAAATAAAGAGGGAATCAGTTTTGGTCTTTTTCGTGACGAAGAGGAAGAAAAACAGGTGGTTTTAAGAGAGAGAGAGAGAGAGAGAAGAAATCGGTGAGGAAGAAGGGATGAGTTATAACAGTCATTATAGTCAAGTTAGCATGTGGGAATTGGCATATTCTGTTAGTTTTATCTACGTTAAAATATAGAGGCGTAATAAGAGTACTTTGAAAATACAGTAGTGTAATTTAAGAATTCGAAATAATACAAGAGACAAAATAGTAATTTCTCAAAAATTCCTATCCTATTAGATTTTCACTTTTTTTGTTTATTGTGTGTTATGATATCGAACTTTAAATCTAGAAAAAAAAAGCACATATTGAAAAAAAAAAAGGGCATGCTAGACCCATGCAAAATTGTTGCACCAACTCATACTTATCCAATCTAAGAACAAATGTGGTATAATTATTGATAAATCTAGGAAGTGGCAAATGCCAATAATTCTTTCTTGAAAAGGAAATCATCTAATAAAAGAGGGTAGTCACAGTAAATAAACATTAAAAATGGTGCCTATTGTATCCGACAAAACCCCACGTCATCAAGTGACGATATTACTTGTTAAAATTTGAAACCCACGTGTCCTGTTTTGGAACTTGAAGCCATCCAAACATGCCACCATTATTAAGAGTAACAGGCAATGAGGAGATTCATTTGAGAGTTCAAAGGAGCCAAGTAAGCACCACAAACATGCCAAAATTTCTATAATTATTCGTTGTTGATTTGATGCCTTAATCTCACAAAGGGCAAACCAAAATCCTCTTGCTCTTTCCAATTTTTGGCGTGGCATCTAAGGAAAATCCCCTTCCAACACTCATTCTTTCCAATGACAAGATAATCAAACAAATGTATCACACATAATTTTTGATTATTTAGACTTTGATATTCTTGTGCGAGCGATCATCACAAGTATTCGGGTAATACACTTAAACTAATAAATTATTTTCTTTTTGAAATGAGCACATTTATTTTTTATTGATACTTAAGAGGTGGAGTAATGAAGATAAATAGATATATGTTCCACTAAATTGGATCATGAAGAACTTATTAGTTCACTGACATCTTAATATGAAATACTATAAAATTCAATAATGTAAACAAAATTAGAAAATTTCTCTAAATAGCAAAATTAATCTTTTGAAACAAAATCAATTGTGTTGTAATTCCCTCCTTCATTAGTCAAAACTAAGGATTGCTTGGAAATTACTCTCATAATCTATTGAGATGTCTGCACGGGTTTAAAATTTAGGATAAATGATATCTTGATAAGGTGAGTTTGACAAATTTGATAATAACATACCAAACCAAATAACTTTCAATTGCACTTAAATAAACATTTACTTGATAAATATGTTTAAAATCCTTCATCTTATCAGTCCAAAATTTAGTATCTCCCCCCCACAAAAAATCACAAAATCGAAGTCTAATTGCTAGGTGGTTATACCACATATAAATCTGCACACTCACTTTAATTACACTCTAATTTGACTACTCGACACAAAACTTGACAAACCAGGGGCAACTCCACAATTCCAACAATTGATTACCCATTCCCACCAATAAGACACTGCCACGACACCCCAACAATTCTAAAATTCCCAAAAACTCCCTCAACATCACCTATAATTACTTCACATGTTCTATTTAGGCAATGACGTCAACCAAAAAATCGTCGAGGTCAACGAACTCTTCCTCGCCGAAATAATACGCCGACAACGTTAAATCCGGCACCGTTAACGGCATGTCAATCTTTAACCCAAAAGCGTCGACGTCACCATAACGGATTTCATCAAACGGCGTTAACTCGCCGTAATGGAGAACCGAAGTGGGCGAACATAACAGCGGGGAGTCACAAGACTCGGAAAAGTCCGTTTCACCGTCAACGCCGTGATCCGTTTCCGTTATAACTGCGTTCGGAAAATTGGTAACGGCGTCGGGACCTTTGAACTTCACGGCAGCTCTATCATATACAGTAGCAGCTTCCTCGGCAGTGTCAAAGGTTCCAAGCCAGACCCGTTTCCGTTGGTTGGGGTCTCGGATCTCGGCAGCCCACTTCCCCCAAGGACGTTGTCGGACTCCCCGGAACTTTTTCGGGCGAGAAAATTCCCGCGCCGAGGGTCTCTTTTTGGTGGGCAATTTATTCCTGGAAACAGTAACAGAAGTCTGTGGTGGTGTTGGTTCTATTGTTGTTGTGGGGTCCAAACTGATTTCTCTTACATGTCTTTTGATTCTCCGTACGAAGTTGGTTTCTTGTTCCTCGTCACTAGAAGAATCGGTGGCATCTGGGTCTGACAGGATGATTCTAACCAGTCCTGGCCGGTTTATTGGAAAGGCGGTTTTGGAGTCGAGGTTGACCATGGGTAGTACTGGATCGAACAAGGAAGATGGGTTTGATTTGATGAAGTGGGCGGTCAAGACATGCCAGAGGAACAGTTAAAGGGCTACCAAAATCATCTCCAAAACTGAAAGTTAAAAAGATTGAGACAAACTGTTGAAATCATGAATGAAACTAAGAAGTAGAAGATTTTAGTAGCGCGTGTGAGTTGTGGGGGAGAGAATTTATAGGAGGAAAAAAGTGAGATCTTTAAAGTAAGAAGAGACAAGAAGACAAAAAGACGTAAGCTTTGGTTGGGGGTTACGTGGGAACCGGAAGAAGAGGGTGTGGAAGCTTTTTGGCGGGAAATTCAGAAAAGGACTTTGTTTAGCTGTGCTTATAGCACAGACTTTACTGCAATGTCTCAGAGAGAAACAAAAAAGAAGGGTGGAGGGAAAGGTCGAGGAAATGAGCGAAGAGAAGGATGGAAAGAGTAATATATATAGTGTGTGTGTACAGTGTCGAGTGTTTTTGGTGGAGAGTGTGGGGCATGGCGGGAGTAGTCAAGACGCTAAACACAACAACGGAGAGACGGTAGAAGAAAATTTAATAGGGAGTGCTGCTTCCAGCTGCCTCAATTGACTTGTCAAAAGGTGGTATTTTCTTAGACGTTTTTGTCATTAATTGGTCTCCAAAGTTCAAAGTAAAGGAAAACCACTTTTTACTTGTTCAATTCAACTCCAAATTGAGGGGAGTAGCAGTGATAACTTATCTCTACTACCCATGCCACCAACACTCCTCTTACAGAACGTTCGAAAATGTATAGCTAAATTTGACGGAAACTATGCCTCATTGTCAAAGCTCCAACTGCTAAAACAAAATAGAAAGGTCAAACCAAACGCTCAAGTCCGTTTCTAAAATTCATCTCCAATTTATATGGGTAAATTTGGTTCCAATAATATTAGTGATGGTGTTAGTACCGTCGACCATAACTTTCTAGTTGGTGCAACGACTTTGCATGCACTAGCATTTGGTGGTGAAGGTTCCAATATAAGAATTTATATTATATCTTCTGTTTACTGCAGATATGAAAAAAGTTGACTAGGATTTACAGCTAGTCTCAAAAAGCATTAATATATGACAAACATAAGGTGAAAACAAGCTCATTGGGGGTGTAATCGAGCCGAGCCGAGTCAAATTTTAGAGTGCTCAAACTCGACTTGACTAAAATTTTTTGAGCTCGACCTTTTCATCGAGCTCAAAATTTTGTTCAAACTCGGCTTGTTATAAAGTTCGCGAGCTCACGAGCTTTTCAAGCTCAGCTCAACAAAAATTCAAATAAAATTGTAAACGAGATTGTAAGTTCAAATTGAGTAAAAACTCTAAAAAAATACATTTAAGTTTATGTTTGTTTAATAAAATCATGTTGATTATATAGTTGAACAAAAAACTATTAAAAGTTTCAGTTTGTTTCATAAGTTCAACATAATATTAGATCTTATACGAGCATATTTGTACTTTTATAGGTATAGTCAATTAGTAAAATTTACACTTTTATTGATGTTGCTCAAATATTAAATAATATTCCAAACTTAAGTTTTTTTATATAATTTAGTTTAAAACATATATAACTATATATATATATAACTATATATATATATAAATGAACTTACAAATGAGTTTGTTCACGAGTATTGTTCATGAACACATAAACGAATATGTTTGCGAGCTTTTCGAGTCAAGTTTTTGGGTGTTCAAACTCGGCTCATTTATTAAAGAGCCGAGTTATGATCGAGTTTTTATCGAGCCGAACGCCGAGTAGCTTGACTCATTTACAACCCTAATTAGCTCATTAAACGAGTTGTTCAGGTGTATGTATGTTTTATAGTGTTTTTTGGAGAAGATATCAGTTTTGGCATGAAACTAAATGAGTTGCATGAATGAAAATATACCGCAATTTTTTAATTGTATAGATTTTGGGAACGTTTCAAATGGTATGGACTTCTTCTTCTCCTTTTAGGTAGCACAGTTACGAACTTACGGTCTTGGAGAAAACAAATTGGCACTTGAGGGACCCTTATTTCGAAACAGATGTCATGGGTGTGTGGTAGTTCTGGAAAATGATTCCCGCGACTCCATTATGATTTTTTTTTTTTCTTTTTGAGGTTACATGTGTTCAAATCCCTTGGGGAAACCAGCAAGTTTTGCCATTAGGTCTATGTGAATGAATACTGGAGTCCTCCTCTGACTTTATTTTTGTGATTGCAAGGCCTACTCGGTACTCTTTTTAGTGTAATTATTTGAATAACAACAACTAAAATCTCTTAAATAAGGATGGATTTTGTGTTTTCATAGTAGATAGGTGAAATTGGAGAGAGAATTTTTATAATTCGTAAAGATAGAAAATGTATTTTTTATATATAATTAACTTTTATTAAAATTGAATTCTCAAAGTTGAAAGCCTTTAAAGAAAATTAACCTTCAAATAAAATTTTCTCAAAATTAAACACTATAAAAGAAAAGAGAAGCAACTGGGGATGGAAGGACTAAGCTTATGAAAAGAAAAGAAATGTGTTTCAATTGTTTTTTTCCCGCACTCCTCTGTGTCTCATAAAGTGTGTGTGGTCATTGGGACACCTTTTGTTTATAGAGCCCGTGAAATGCTTCTCTGCTTAGATTTGGTTTTAAATTTTTTGGAGTACTTCTTTTTTTCGTCCGATAAAAATAGAATACATTTTTTTTATTCGTTTCAATATATAAAAATATTTTTATTTTTAGATTAGTGGATATAAGATATTAGATTAAATTATTTTTATTTAAGTATACATTACATAAAAATTTTAAATTGGTGAGATAATGTGGAGGGTATATTAGGAATTTTTTTCAAAGTTAATGCTTTTAACTAACCCATCTAATTTTTCTTAATCTGTGTGAAAAAATATTGTAGCCTATCTTTATAAATATAGTATTTGTTTTACGTTGATTAAGTAGATTTTGATAGATTATTTAGATTTTGATAAATTTATTAATTGTATAATAAAAGAATAGAGATAATGGCTCACGTTCTTTTATAAGTAAATTTTTAAATGAAAAAATTACTTGAAAACAAAATCCATTTAGCTACAAGGAGTCAAACATTAGATCATAGGTTATAACTCATGCCTTTTGATAACTCTCTTTTGATAACTTATATACCCAACTATTTGAGGTAACGCAAATTAAATACTTAGTTAGTTATTTATACTGGGTATGTTTGTTTCGTGCATATTAAGTTAGAAAATTGAAGACATAAATTGTATTTTGGTAAATTGATAGATTTTGTAGATTATGATTGACTGATGGTAGCTTGAAACGGCGAGTGAATTTTTATTATTGTTCCTTACAGGTTATTTGTTAAATTTTTATTTGCAATAGGGAAAATGACACTTTTTTTTTTTATCTTCCAATAGATTTGTCTTTGGAAAATTTCTTTCGTCATTGTAGCGGCAAAATAATTAACTGCGTATGTCCTCGGAAGAACGGTGAAAATACTAGGTCAATAAAAGGGGTAGAATATATTATTCATTACTTCATCAAAATAGACCATCTAAAAGAAATTTTTGTCCAAAGATGTTCAGAAATATCAATAAGCTTTCTTCCGAGCAACCAGAAAGCTATTTCAAATGCCATTGTTCAAATAACCATCAGATATTAGAGTGATTGAAAATGCACATCGCAGAAATCACTGTTTGTGCAGAGCTAACCCAACGAAGACGCCAACAATCACACAAATTGCAGAGCTAATAACCATTAGTTCAACATAAATCAAGATCCAAGAGCACTCACTTAAAACCCACAAGAAATAACACCACAACTCACTTGTTTATGGAGGATCGATGACTAAAGATGTGTCTGCCCTCCCCACCAGTTACCTCAATGACTGAAGAAAAGGGAAGGAAAAGGTTTTACAGCTAGCTTCCTATCTACTCTGCTGCTCTAAACCCCATATCAATCGCGCCTTTGAACTAGAAACGACTGAGAGTTTTGACTCAGAGTTGGGGTGAGTTCGCAGAGGCCGAATCCCCCACTTAGTGTTTAAATCGCGTCTCTAGTGAATAATTTCGGCCATAAGAACAGTCATGGAATCAATTCACCAGCTTTTCAGATGAGTGGTCGAAGCATTTAGTCCTGCCATGACTGAGCTTAGAGAGAAGAGAATCACTGTTCAATCTTCCGAACGTTCGAGGGCATTTTTGGGATATTCTCAAAAGCATGACCCGGGCTGAGTGGACGCTGAAGTTGCCAGGTCAGCATCCACAAACGCAAACGAACACATTTATTTAGCCTCCCTAACATACCAATACTGCACTCAAACGGATATACGCGAAACATACATGGCCACTATGAATAAATCTATAAACAGAAAAAAAAAATTATTAGATAATTTTTTATCCTATGTACGTAGGATGATTCAGAGGCAGCTTCAATGCTTGTTTTGGAGAGCTTTTAGACTCTTTTTTTTTTTTTTGAGATTTGGAAGGTTCGTAATAAACGAATCTTTTGCAATTTGGATTCTTCGCATGAGGTACTTTACTTTAAGATTATTATAGGTCTGTTTAGTTGTAAAAAATTCCTATTATTTTTTAGAAAATTAAAAAATAAAGATGAAAAAATAAAAAATTTATTAAAAAGTTTTTTGATTAATAAACATATTTTTTAAATGTCATTAATTTTTAAAAAATAGAAATAAAACAAATAAAAAACTATTTTTTCAACTAAATATATTCTATATTTTGCTTTTTTCCTGCTCAAGTGTATTAACATAGTGAAGTTATCATATTAGCAAAATAGTAAACCAATATTTAACTCATTAAATAAATTCAAAGTACTAATCTTTTATACGCAGCGGAATCAATCACAAGTACAAGAATAAGTTGCAAGTATTCTACGAACTTGTTAAGTTGAGGATGCAAGCTATTCCACCATCTAAAAGCCTTGTGAAGACCCAATCAAAGGCATGATCTCAGTGTGAAGGAAAAAAAGCTTCTCTTTCTACATCTAAGGGGCTTGAAGGCCCCACACCTATTTTCCCTCATAGGTGGTGCCACTCTCTTTCTATATTAGAGAGGGT